>JZKD02S1726948.1:472502-495276 GCA_000966675.3 Picea glauca
TAAAAGATACGGTGTCTTGGTTAGCCATGTCAGCTCATACACGTGGTCACAAAGATACGGTGTCTTGGTTAGCCATGTCAGCTCATACACGTGGTCACCTTACTCAATCTCACAGTGATAGAAGACAAAATTGTGATTGATAAAACCACTAAACTACAGATCGGGATATGCAAAATTAATTTATATGAGAGATCTGTTCATTTACACTAATGATATTTGTCTTGTTCATAGTTTAGCTTAGGATTTATTTTCTTGTGCTTGTCTCGGGGACTAATCTTTTGATGTTGCCATAAGACCAAGGTTTTGACTCGGTAAACCATATGAGTATTTTTGACCTAGTAAACCATATGAGTATTATTAATTTATGTTAACATAATCATAGTAATAATAGAAGCTATTATAATAATATATTTATTAAAAGTTCAATATTTTATTTATGAGAATTGAATGCATAGTTTTATAATGTAATGTTGATTAGTCTTTTGAATTGGGGATGCTAATTTTTTTGTGTAGTTTTTTTCAAGTCCAGTATCTACTTTTCACTTTTGGTCCATATAGGTATATTTTGGGTGAAATAATTAGAGGAATTGGCTTGCACAACCCATTTTAGTGGCAAGTCTCATTTGAGAATTTCGGGTGGAGAAATTACCCGATTCGTTTTGAGGCATGAATCATATATTTTTTGGGTCAAAAGGTTATGAGGATAGATCATATCCACTTAATGCCATTCTAGACATTGATACATTTCCAACAGTGTAGAAATCACCTTAATAAGAGCTCATATGTTGAAGTTATGCCTCCCACAAGTTGACCTACCTTATTGAATAACATGGTACGAGTGGATGCCATGCTAGCCCACATTACTCACACATGTGGGAATACACACATCTAGACTTTCAAGAATATTCTAGAAGGTCCAAACATTATCACTAATTAAGGGTTAAGCCATGGAAAAACCCTAACCCTAGATGGTTATCACACTATGTTAAATACTAGGTGGCTAGGAGGAGAAGGGGTTCGATTATTTAGCATTGAACTTGTTCCATAGTTGATCACATCTTCTAGGAGTGGGATTTGAGAGAATAATAGAGGAGGTAGAAGATTTTATAACAGTTTCTTAGGTCACAATGTAAATGAAAACTCCATAGTGAGTGTCTCTTTGTTTATACTTACCTTTCATAACTGAAGAAAAAAAAGAGCAGAGCCTAGGCCTCACCTTCTAGCTAGGATTACTCATGTATCAAGTTTCCCATTATACATATTGTGTTCATTTTTGTGGATGGTGTGTTCATTTTCTTATTATTTCTTATTTATATTTCAATTATTTTCTTAAATTTGATCAATAATGTGATATCTAAGGAGATAAACTTGCATGATAAAAGTTTCTAGTATAATACAAGATCTATTGTGATGATCTATTCCATTGGAATATCCATGGAATTTTGTAGATCATATTGGTATGAAAGTATTTTTATTTGGGTTATTTGTGGAAAGTTACAATATCAAGGAATTGGCTTAAGAAGGAAGTGACATAACCCTAGCCATGGCGGATGAGTTAGTTCATAAAATCCCTCCACATGCAACAAAAGAGAGATTTGCAAGGCTGGAAGAGTACGTCACTGATATGTCTCACAACGTGGCCCTCCTCATGGCATATATAGAGAACAAGTTTTAACCTTTCTAGGAGGATAGTGGCTCTAACTCAAAATAATTATATGATGAGAAACTAGGATTTAGTGAAGACAGAGAAAAGGATTTGACGAAAGAGTTGAAGAAAGAGAAACCAAGTTCCAGTTCCATCACTTATTCACAACCTCTATTTAAAATGGAAGCAAAAGTGGATATCGAGACCTATCACGGTGATATTGGTGTTATTGAGTTGGATCATTGGTTGCAATAGTTAGAAGTGTATTTCATTGTCCATAATATATATGAAGAGAAGAAAAAAATATTTTCTCGACTAAAACTAGAGGGGCATGCACTAACCCAGTGGAAAAGCTAATGGAGACACTTAGGCATAAGGGTGATCCACCAATAACTAACTGAGACGATTTTAAAACTCTCATAAAGTCCCAGTTCTACCCTATTAGATATGTACAGAACTAGTGGATCCATTGGTATCAATTAAGGTAAATTCAATAGAAGAGTGTGTAAGAGTACACCACGAAATTCAAGAAGATAATGATCATGTTGGATATCTCGCCCAAGAACTGAGACATACTCCTCAAGTATCTAGGGTTCCACATAGTCACTTGTGAAAGAAAGTGATGTTCTTCAAACCAAGGGTTGTTGATGAGGCATGTTTGTAAGCATAATACTTAGAGAACATATGCCATACAAAAGGACAACCAAGTGGTTTTAAATAGAAAGATCACCAAGACGCTTCCAAGGAGGGGAAGAATAAGTGGAAAGGAAAATATAAGAAGATGACAACCACTGCACATTAGTGAAAGGATCCAAACAAGCATTGTAAACATTGTGATATAGATGGTCACACTGAATATAAGTGTTGGAATCTACATCCAAAGTTGAATTCAAAGAAGCATACAAAGGATTCTAAGACGAAGTACTTGTTAGGAAAGGATTCATGAAACTAGGTAAATAGAAGATGAGATGTGCATGATAATATTGTATATACTTCAGTGAAAAAGGAGGTGAATATCGGTAGCCTTTATGACAAGGAAGAGAAGGAGATGACAAAATTCTTCCATATCAAGATCTAGGTCAAAAAAACCAAGACAAATGCTCTATTTGATTTTGGCTCAGGGGCCAACCTCGTAGAAAATGATTCGGTCAAGAAGGTTTGGTTGTAAGTTCATGATCATCTGAGCCCATATCAATTCACATGGGTGAATAAGGATGCATAGATCAAAGTCACTAAAAAATGTAACATCAAGTTTTCTATAAGTGTAGGTTTTATTGATGAAGTGGAGTTAGCTATAGTACCAATTTATGTTTGTGGTGTAGTGTTTAGAAGATCATACATGTATACGAGGGATGAAATATTCTTGAAATTAAATATCTCTCTGGTATTTTCTAACCAATACAAAAATTTGATCAGTTACAAGAAAAATTATGTATTCCTTCTCTTAAGAGATTCTTAGCCAATGGAGGAATCTATAAGAGTAAAGGATCCTTGGAAGGATATACGAAAGAGCATAAAAAATAGTTGAAGCAGTTGTTATAGACATACAAAGGAGTGTTTCAAGAGCATAAAGAGATGTCACCTAAGAAGGAAGTGGAGCATTAGTACAATTTTTTTTTGTCTCCCTGTTATCAAATATTGAGTTGTATAGATATCCTATTCTGGAAGTGGACAAAGTGAATACATAGTTGCAACAGATTCTAGAGCAGGAAGTAATCCAATAAAGCACCTCACCTTGTGGGTAACATATCATAATAGTACCCAAGAAGGATGGGACTTGGTTAATGCGTATCAATTATAGATATTTGAACAAGACCACACTCAAGAATCGATACCCTCTACATAGGATCGATGATTTGTTAGATTACTTGCAACATGCCAAGTAGTTCACCAAGTTGGATCTCAAATTGGGATACCACCATGTACATGTTAAATAAGAAGACACCTAGAACACTTCCTTGAGGAAAAGGAAAGGTCTATATGAATGGTTGGTCATGTTTTTTGGTTTATGTAATGCACTAGCTACATTTTTGCAATTGATGAATGATGTATTATGTCCCTATTTAGATTCATTTGTAATAGTTTATTTGAATGACATATTTATTTATAGCTCCTACCTAAGAGGAGCACATCTCACATATCATGTAGGCATTATAGACTCTGGAAAATTTCCTACTAATGTCACAAATTTAAGATCTTTTTTGGGGTATCGAAATACCTACAAAAGTCCATAACATCCTTTTCATTGATATCTACACCACTCCATGCCTTTATAACTAATGGTAAGATTTTCTAGTGTAGAAAGAACCAATAGAAATATTTCAACGAGCTAAAACAAAATATTAGTGAGACACCAATTATCACATTACCTATCTTGCAGAATCCTTTCAAAGTGGAGACATATGAAAATGGGTATGTTATGGGAATAATTTTGATGCAAGGAGGTAAGCCAATATTATATCATGTTGAGATGTTTCAATGGTGATTCCTGAACTACCATACATATGACAAGTAAATATATGCCTTGGTTAAAGATATTAAGAAATGGAAGAACTATTTGATGGAAAAGGAAACATTTATCTACACTAATCACCACCCACTGTAGTATTTGTAGGCCCGGAGTAAGATTAAAAAATCCATACATTAAAAGTGGATGGGGTTTTTGCAATAGTTTCATCTAGCAATCAAGTATAATAAGGGAAGCACTAATAATTTGGATAACATGCTTTTAAGGTGATCCACATACAATATTATAACTTTGAGAACTCTCATGCAAATGGATCCTTTCACCCATGATCCATACAAAGAGGCATACATAAAAGATGATGAATTTAAAGAGGTCTTTTAGTCGCTGGAGGGCCATATTCATGTAGAATAAGGTAACGTTAATGTTGATTATCATCTTTGAAATGGGTTTATCTACAAGCTACATAATCTTTGTGTTCCTAAAGGTGAAATATTGCATCTTATTAGAAAGGTTCACACCTCCAAGGTTGTAGGAAATTTTGTTAGGTAAACACTTGCTAACATATAGAGGTATTTTTTTTGGCTCAAAATGAAAAAAGATGCAGCTCGATATATTAGAGGATGCATAATTTCTTATACCAGAAATCCTAGTAATACAAATAAATCTCTATACCGCCTATACTTTCTCTACCTTGGGAAATAATTTCCATGGATTTTGTTGGTGGTTTTCCAACAACAAGGAAGGGAAATGTCTATTTGTTTGCAGTATGTTGGACAATTGGTTTTCATTGATGTCAACCCTTGGAGAATTATGTAATCCCTAGAGGTTTGGTTGAGGTCACGCGAGGCACCCCCGCGGGTCGCCTAAGTTATGTCACACAAGGCCCCACGTGACATAGAGTCTTAGTATCACGAGGCTAAGGGAAAATTGGGCTAAATGTTGGTACCATACTGCTGAAGGTTGTGGAAGAGTTACAAGTCAGTGTTACCGTACAATAGGTCAACTACAAGTTACATGTATGTTTATGTGATTATATTTTATTCTTGGTGATGTCATGGTACATGATTGATAGGCATGTATTGTTGATGAATGGTACATCTTGGTGATATTGGTATGGTACATTGACTGCTAATACATCTTGGTTATATTGGTACTTGGTATACCTAGTTTATGGTTGAGGCACATGGTAGAGGTTGAGATGCATGGTTGATATATGGTTTGGAACAATTGTGGTGCATGGTTGATGCACGGTTTGGTAGAGGTGTTGGTGCATGGTTGATGCACTTGTTGTGGTACACAATTGATGTTTGGTATGGTACAGGTTGATGGTTTGGTACATGCTTTGGTACATTCTTTGGTACATGGTTGAGACACATATCTTTGTGATGATATGTTGGTGATCTTAGTACATGCTTGGTAGAGGCATGTGTTGGTGATGTTGGACACCTAGTTGAAAGGTGTCCCTGGTATATGATCCATGTGAGAGGATCTGGTTGAGTATCAGTGACAGTGACAGTTTGGACAGGTTGATCAGTGACAGATTGGATAAAGTGATAGGATGAGAGGTTATAGGTTTATGTGATAGTGGCAATGATAGTGATAGTGGCAGTTACAGTTAGAGTGGTAGTGATAGTGGAAGTGATTGTAGTAGTGAAAACTTGTTCTACACTTACATTTCAGGGTGGAAGGATGGGGCAAGGAAAGGGGGTTCTAGCCTCCTTCCGGTTGGTGCCGAAGAACTTAGGGAGTTGGATCTTCCATCAGGTTGGAGCTTGAGAATCATGTGGTTGTAGCATCCTTGTGGTTTGAGTTGAAGAATCAGGGATTTGGAGCTTCCTTTAGGTTGGACCTTAAGAATCAGGGGGTTGTAGCCTTGTTCTGGATCGAGCCATAAAATCCAAAGAGTTGTATATTCCTTCAAGTTGGAGCCTGTAAATAGAGGGTTGTATGCTCCTTCCAATTGCAACTAGAGAATTGGGAAGTTGGTGCTTCCAATTAATGCATTCTTTGATATATAATAAAACATTCTTTGGTTTTCTCCCATTTAGGTTGCCACATAAATTATGGTGTATTGTGTACTTGATGTGATGTTGATGTGATGTTTCTTATGTTTATATGATCATGGTATAATGATGATACATTGATGATTTATTATTGATAAATTTGAAGTTTATATATTGTGGTTAAAAGTTGTAAAAGTGATAATACGTATTCACGCCCCCTCTCAGTATTTCAACAATTGGTATTAGAGAAGGTTCCTCCAAAGAAACATTTTAACCACTCGAAGGAAGATCATGGAGAGAAACATTTTGTATAGAAATGGAATACCAAATTTCAATGATCATAATGGACTGCAGTATGAGATGTGGAGCATGAGAATGATTTTTTTTTTATAAGAACATGGAAATGATTTTTGGTACTTAGTTGTTACAGGATACACTGATTCAAAGAAGCCAAAGACTGTAACTAAGAAAGAATTGAAAAAGAAAAAAAAAATTAAAATAGATTTCATAATGGAAGGATTACATGATTTCGTGAAATTCGAAGTGGGACAATGTTCATAAACAAAAGAACTTTAGGATAAACTACATAATTTATACTCAAAGGAATCCCATTCTACCACAAATCTAGAGAAAATTAAAGAAAGCACAGGTACAAAACAAGAAGAAATATGTTGACCATGTGAGACAGATTCAAAAAAGAAGATTGTGAAGAAGGCATAGTAGACCTTAAAGTAGAGTGAATGAATTATTTAGACGAATTAACAAAATAAAGGAAGAAGATCAAGTCTCTTGAGAAACAATTAGTCAATAAGAATTTCCAAGAAAGTTCTGAAGAAGCCCAACAACTCATCGTGAAGCTAAAGATCCATAAACAATGGAGAAGGTCTAGGAGCTAGAATTGCATTTATGATTTCCCATAAGAAGATCCATAAACAATAGCCATTAAATTCCCACACTAGGACCCAACTAATATCGCATGGAGGCCAAGGTGGTTTTGAGACCAATCATAAAACCAAAAAGACTAGAGGAGGCTAGCTTGGTACCCTAGACATAGTAGCAAGAAAAAATACCAAAAGAGTGAACTCCTTGGGCTAGACAGGTGTGAGGGAGAACAACTCCGAATAGTGAGACTTTCCTAGGGGGGATTTATGAGTTCCTCAATAGAAATAAATACTAGAGGATGGAAATGAAAGAGCCCAATCAAATAAATTGCTAGAAGAATTTTGATGAAAGTAAACTCACCAAGGCCAACACCATGTTTGGGGGAGTCGAAGCCTAGAGTGATAGAGGCTACAATAGACAATGGTTTCCCATTCAATGAAAGCCTCCTTAAATCTAAAACAATGTTTGCAAGATTCATGATGAAAGAATATGCATTCTGTCATAGGCCAACACCATGTTTGGGGGAGTCGAAGCCTAGAGTGATAGAGGCTACAACAAACAATGGTTTCCCATTCAATGAAGGCCTCCTTAAATCCAAATCAATGTTGGCATGATTCATGATGAAAGAATATGCATTCTGTCACACACCAAAGAAACACAGAGCCATTGCATGACGTTTGACTTCATGAAATGAAGATTTTTGTACCATCCTATAAAAATGAACATAAGAAATCAAGGTTAAGAGATTGTGTCTTAGGCCTCCACCCTCCATGTGGTGGAGGCATTCAAGAAGCCAACTCATGCTCGATTCAGGGGATTATTACACATTAATATTAACATAAAGTACATCACATTAATATTATTAATGAAAATTATTATAATTATAAATATTCTAATTTATATTTTAGTAATCCATATTTCAATATTGTGCTTATTATTATTATAATATGAAATATATATAATTCACACACTAAAATTTAACCAATAATCTTTGGGGTGGAAAGAGCATGAAGGGTTATTACAAAATACATAGAAACAATAGAATTTTCATTTACTTGGGGTCTAGGTTCATCCATTAGCAACTACGATAAAGCCTATGCACTCTTGCAAGGTATGCAAATTGCAATTAATCTTCACATACATAATTTCATTGTAGTGGGGTATTCCAAAAATGTTATCAAGCATATGGAGTTCAACACTATACCTTTGGAATCCCTCTTGGCTTTGGTGATAGAGAGGATAAAGTGTGCTAAACTATCTTTATCTAAAGTGAAATTTTACCATTTATTGAAGGAAAACAATCCCATAGAGGATAATTTCAAGAAACTTTGGTAGAAGAGGGGGATATAGTTATCAATGGTAAGTTTTATACCCAATTTATACCTTGATAGGATGAGGGATAATTCACATAAATGATGCAGCCCCCCTACCTCAACAGGGTCTGCCGACCTCCCGGTCACTGGATCTTCACTAAACTAAGTTGAATTATCCCCTTCGGGTCCCTGCTAGAACCTCTACTAAAAACACCATAGGTCCTTTGTGAATTGCACCCATGCGAACATGCACTGGGCGCGAGTTCGATACACGTGAACACCGACTGCAACTGCACGCCTCTCAAAAGGCATTTCGTGATTTTGTGTATCGGGTGTTTTGTACGCGAGTCAAACCGACTCTCCCGACCTCCAAAATTCTGACAGGGGCTTAGCACTTGCTACATCCTCCCTTATCCTTCTCCACGTGACCACTACCTATGACCACACGCCAAATCAAAAGGCGCGTCGTGAAATCCCTTATCAGACCTTTCCGTGCGAGTTAACCCTGACTCCTTCTGACTCCCGAAACCCCGTAAAGAGATTAACGGGTGTTAGATCCTTCCCTTATCTCCGCTCGTGTGATCATTCACCATGACCTAGGGATTATCCTTTGAGCACGTTGGGATTTCGTGGATCGAGTGTTTATGACACAACTTATCTCCCTTTTCTCGATACCCGAAAGATCGATATTCCTTTTCGACAGATCAATGACTTCAATTCTCCTACGATCTGACGGTCCAGATCGTGTCGATGGTTCTTCCTCCCAGAATTTTCACTGTCTGTTGAGATTCTCCTAGTTCTTGAATATCCGATGTGTGTGGATCTCCGCCACTTGTCACCCTAGATCCAATGAATGGAATGATTTCGCGAGTTCGCGTTTCGCGAATTCTCACAAGTCTGTCCTTTGACTTTCCTGCTCTACGAGTTAGCGAAATGTTGATCTGCTACCAAGTGTCCTCTGAATCCAATGACCCAAATATTATTCCGGGACTTCGGGTCTCTGTTCTCTGGCATTTTCAGTTCTCAAACTGAAAAATTACTACATCTTTTCCCGGAGTACGAGATCTGCTAACAAGTGTGTCCTCACATATCAACGACTCACGACCCTTCGGTTGTCCTCTCTCCGAGTATTTCAAGTCTCAACTTGACTCTTTGTGCGCCCGTGATATCTAATGGTTCACACTGGATCAATCGTACGATTGATATCCCACCTTGGTGTTTCGACGCTCCGGACTTTGCGAATCTCAAGTTTCAAGCTGCTCTCCCTTATGAGCTTCCAGCAACAAATGACTATGATTCCTCCTGGTGATCCGACGCTTGGTCTTCACCTCTAGTGATCTGACGGTTCAGATCTATCCCACTGATCGGATGGTTGAAATTCTATTCTGGGTCTCCGGACTCCGGAAATCTCAAGTTTCAACCTCATTAGCCTCTCTCCTCTGTACGCTAAGTGATAAGGTTCACACACTTCTTCTAATCCGACGAATATTGATATTCTTCCCTTTGATCCAACGATAACAGTCATTCTTCCTCCTGAAGTTCTCATATCTCTCCACCTTGGAATATTTATCTGTCTTCAAAGGTTCCAAACCTTTGTTCCTTGACGAATCTGCCTCTGGGACGTCGTCAACACTCGTGAAAAGTGTTATCTCTTTTGAGCTTCTATCCTTGAAAGGATTTTGATATCCCACACACACTTTGCATTCTCGGTATTTCGAATAACTCAGTTCGAAGGATTTTCTTGAAAAGAAAATGCTTCTCGCCCACATGGCGTTCTTCTGCACTGGTTCTTCGAAGCTTGTTGGCCTCTTGAAACTATGCATACCTTGCACCTGATTTGAGTTTCCTTGATTCTGTCTGAACTTCTCTGAGTCAATCCGAGACTCAGTCAATGCACTCCTTGCGTTCGAGATGCACACCTTGTATACAAGTATTAGAAGAGAAACGATTGAAACTCAATCAACTTCATCACAAACTCATACAGTTAATCTCTCAAACACTCATACATGAAATGAACTGTAACAAGTCATGCACATAGAATAAAATTCATTCAATCACACATGAAATGAACACAGTCCAAGGATTTGGGACAATTTTTGTCTTCTCTATTCATTCATGAAAAACAAAATACATAGTGTTTCTGCTACTCTACTATGATATATTGATCTCTCTATTCTATCTATATGTTCTGCATATGTTACAATACAATACTAAAAAACTATCTAAGGAACGCTCCACGATATCTCTCGTCCTGTTATGAAATATATCATTTCAAATCCAAAGCTATTACCTACACTGTCCTATTACAATAACTACTAGTTATTGCCAGATAGAGTCGACACTCCATATCTGCCATTTCTTACAGTCCTTCAAGACTTTACAAACAAGTTAGATTATTAAAATGTTGTTACAAAAATATCTCAACAACCGATTAAATTATGAGTTAAATGCTTTATTTGAAATTTTGTCATTGCTGAGATGTCATTTGTCTACCTCCATGCATGCACTGTTGAATTTGAAGGCGATGATCCTGCATCATACTCCCTTGGTTAAACATTTTCATGGGCTCCTTTCCATGAGTTCCTGCACTTTATTTCCATGCTTCAAAATATCAGGTTATCTGAACCAACTTGCATCTTCCATTGGATGATCTTTCCACTTCACTAAGTACTCAGGATATGTCTTCCTCATGGTTTTCTTTCCATCCCTATGTTCAATAATTTTCTCCGTCTAAGGTTTTTCTGCTATGTGCAAATTCTCTTCCCACTGAATTTCTTTCTGATCATCTGATCCTCCTGCTTCATCTTTCCTGTAAGGATATAGGTCTATAACATTGAATATCGATGATATCCCAACATTGTCTGGTAACTCAATCTCATAGGCATTCGCTGTGAATTTTCTGAGAATCCTGCATGGTCCTATATTCTTCATCTTCAATTTGTTATACATTCCCCTTGGAAACCTCTCTTTTCTCAAATGAGCTAAAAATTCATCTCCAACTTCGAATTGAACTTATCTTATCTTTTGATCAACTCTTCTCTTGTATTTCTGACTGTTGTCTTGTAGCTTCTCTCGGACTCTGTCATGGAGTTTCTGCATTTCTGTTGCAAAATACTTTGCTCCAGCAATTCTGAACTCATCTTGACTCAAATCTCTCAACTTTGT
Source organism: Picea glauca (assembly GCA_000966675.3). NCBI lineage: Eukaryota > Viridiplantae > Streptophyta > Pinopsida > Pinales > Pinaceae > Picea > Picea glauca. The sequence continues at coordinate 483,978 of JZKD02S1726948.1, forward strand.
AATCCCTCTTGGATGTATACCATACACAATTTAAAATGGACTTTTTCCTGTGCTCCTGTTCACTGAATTGTTGAATTCAAATTCTGCTTGTGCCAGAATCTGATCCCATTGTCGACCTTTCTCAGTGACTAAACTTCTCAATAAGTTTCTGAGAGTTCTATTTACTACTTCAGTCTATCCATGTGTCTGAGGGTGGTATGATAAACTAAAGGATAAGTTCATTCCCAGCCTCTTCCATAGATTCCTCCACAAGTGTCCTACAAATTTGGTGTCCTTGTCTGAAACTATGCTTCTCGGCAATCCATGTAGTCTTACTAATTCTCTGAAAAAAAATTTGGTGATGTGTGTAGCATCGCTTGTCTTCTGGCATGGTATGAAATGTGTTATTTTTGAAAATCTGTCCACCACAACAAATATGGAATCGCTCCCTTTTTTAGTTCTAGGGAATCCCAAAATAAAATCCATATTGATTGCATCCCATGGCCTCTCTGGAATTGTTAATGGCTGATACAAACCAATGTTCTTTCGTCTTCCTTTTGCATACTAACAAATCCTGCATTTGTTCACAAACTCATTCACTTCTTCTCTCATGCTCGGCCAATAATACAAATTTCTCACCTGTGAAAATGTCTTATCGTGACCAAAGTGTCCAGCTAAACCTCCACTATGTTTCTCTTTCAATAGGTTGTATCTCATTGAGCATTTCAAAAAGCACAATTGACTTCCCTTGAACAATTATCCATCTTGGCTCAAATATATATTCCATGGGCTTCTGTCTCCCAACAAAGGATTCTTGCATGCCCCATAAGCTTCTTTGAAATATGCATCTTCTTTATACATCTCCTTGAGGTGTTTGAACCCCAAAGCCTCCACTTGCAATTCCTGTACAATCAAACTCCTCCTCAAATATGCTGATCGACGATGACCATTCTCTAATCTCTCTCACTTTTTCTGGGTCCATCTTCAATTCATTTGAATATATTACGAAGCCCAAATATATTAGCTCCTTCTTCATATTTATCAACGATTTCTCTTGCTGAACCTTTCCATCACTGACGTCAAATGTCTTAAGTGTTCTTCCTTAGTCTTGCTGAAGATTAGTATTTCATTCAGATATACTATGACAAATTTTCCTATGAAGTATTTCAACACCTCACTCATCAATCTCATGAATGTGCTTGGTGCATTTGTGAACCCAAATGGCATGACCAACCATTCAAACAATCCTTCATTTGTTTTGAATGTTGTTTTCCATTCATCTCCCTCTCTCATTCGTATTTGATGATATCCTCTCTTCAAGTCTATCTTGGAAAAATAGATTTCTCCACTTAGGAAGTCCATCAAATCATTCATCCTCGATAAAGGGAATATCTATCTAATGGTTATGTTGTTGATGGCTCGTGAATCCATACAAATCCTCAATCCTCCATATTTCTTTGGACTTAACATAGTCGGTACTGCACATGGGCTTAGGCTTTCCCTAACTAACTATTTATCCAACAACTCTTGGACTTGATTTTTGACCTCCTTATTCTCTCTAGGTGTCAACCTATATGATTCTTTGTTTGGTAAACTAGCTCCTAGAATAAGGTCAATATGATGGCTTATGCTCCTGATGGGTGGCAATGAGTGTGGTAACTCATCCACGACTATATCAACAAAGTTTTCTAATAGTTCCTGGATTTCTATAGGTAAATCTTCTACATGATTATTTGTAAGGATAACTCTAGGCTTCCTCACTACAAAAAATTGCATTTATTTCTCTTTTTTTATTTCATTCAATAACTCCTTCCCACTCATGAGAAGTATGCTTGAACTAGATTCTCTCTTTTTCTCTTTGTCTTCTATGGATAACAACATATATGTCCTACCATTTTTCTCTAGGGTATAAGTATTATTCCTTCCATCATGAATAACCTTTCGGTCATACTGCCATGACCTCCCCAATAAAATACGACAGACGACCATAGGAATTACATCACATAATATTTCATCTTTGTAACCTCCTATTTTAAATTCAACTTGGCATTGTTGACTTACCATTACTTGATGTCCTTTCTGTAACCACGATACTTTGTATGGTTCTGGATGTGAAGTTGTCTTCAACTCCATCTTTTCCACCATCTCCTTGGATACTAGATTGTCAGTGCTCCCACTGTCTATGATTACCTTTCAAACTCCGTCTTTCGACTTGCAAGAAGTTCTGAACAGGCTTGTTCACTGAAATGGTTCCTCTGGTTTAAGAAGAATTTTTCTCATCATGAGGTTCCTTCCCCATTCTACTGCTTTTTCTTCCACATGCTATTGTGCTTCAACAATGTGTGCTTCTCTGCCTTCTCTTTTTCTGTCGGGACATTCCCAAGATTTGTGTCCTTCTTTTCCACAGATATAGCAATTAACTACGCCTCCTCTGGCTCTTCCTCTTCCTCTACCCCTGGAAAAAGAATTCCTTCCTCCATATTGTCATTCCTTATAACTTCCACCCTTCTCATGGTGGCTGTGTTGTTTGTCAGCTTCAGGCTTCGACTTCTAGAACTTCTCTCTGCTGGTTCCCTCACCTCTGCTTAGTTGGCTTTGCTTCCTGGCCAATTTTTCCTCATCTTTCAAGGCTGCTTGATAGGAATCCTCAACCTTATTGATAGACATCATGTTGATCTCCTCTTGTATTTCATATCTCATTGTCTTCTCATCTTCATTCTCCTTCTGTCCAACCCTGATGTTCAGTTGGTAAAATTGCTCAGTTTACTCCTTCACTGATAAACCCCTCTATTTTAGGTTCTACAATCTTCTGTAAATATTGATTTGTTAATCCTTCGGGATAAATTTGGCCTTCAACTTGGCTACCATCCTATCCCAGTTTTTAATTTTCTGCTTACCATTTCTCCCGCGTTCATCTTGCAGTTCATCCCACCATAACACTGCATGACCTTTCAGTCTTGTCACTGCATGCTTCACCATCTTGTCTTCTTTGATATCTTTATAATTGAAGTATTTATCCATAGCACGTACCCAATCTAACAATTATTTGACTTCTAAATTGCCTTCATACATAGGTACCTCTATCCTTTCTCTGGCTCCTATCTTCAAAACAACTTTTATCAAGCGATCTTGTGCAACATCGTCTGCTACATTTTCTTCACCCTTTGCTTCTTCTTCTCTTTCACCTTCACTGACATCACCAACATCTGGTTCTCTTCTTTGTTCTGTCTCCATGGCGTCCAATCTCATTAGGAGTCGCCTCATTTCTTCTTCCATTTCTACATTCGCTTGCACCTTCTGGGTGGCATGATTTCACTGCGTCACCTAAAAATAAAAATTAAATTCCTTTGATACCACAAATGATACCAAATTTCCTCCTTTCTCCTTTTTTCTGCTGTCTGCAAACAAATTTAAAATTAGCTCTAATACCACCTGATGCAACCCCCCTACCTCAGCAGGGTCTGCTGACCTCCCGATCACTGAATCTCCACTAAAATGAGTTTGATTAGCCCCTTCAGGTCTATGCAAATAATAAATCCACATGTCTCTGCGCGTCGGTATTTCTCGGATCAGGGGTTTACGATACAACTTATTTCCCTTCGCCTGATACCCGAAAGACCGATATTCCTTTGCCACATATCAATGACTTCAATTCTCCTATGATCTGACGGTCTAGATCATGTCAGCGATTCTCCCTCAGATATTTTTCACCATTTGTTCAACTTCTCCCAATGCTCGAATCTCCGATGTGTGTGGATCTCTACCACCTGTCACCCAAGATCCAAAGACTGGAATGATTTCGCGAGTTCGTGTTTCGCGAATTCTCACAAATCTGTCCTTTGACTTTCCCACTCTGCAAGTCAGTGAAATGTTGATCTGCTGCCACGTGTCCTCTGAATCCAACGACCCAAATATTATTCCAGGACTTTGGGTCTCCGTGCTCTAGCGTTTTCAGTTCTCAAACCGAAAACTTTCTCCAGCCTTTCTCGGAGTATGAGATCTGCTAGCAAGTGTCTCCTCACAGATCAATGACTCACAACCCTTCGGCTGTTCGTGCTTCGGGTATTTCAAGTATCAACTTGACTCCTTCTATGCCTGTGATATCTGACAATTCACACTTGATTAATCAGACGAATGATATCACACCTCAATGTTCCGACACTCCGGACTTCGAGAATCTCAAGTTTCAAGCCACTCTCCCTTCTGAGCTTCCAGAAACCAACGGTTGTGATTCCTCCTGGTGATCTGACGCTTGTTCTTCGCCTCTAGTGATCTGACGGTTCAGATCTATCCCACTGATCGGATGGTGAAAATTCTATTCTGGGTCTCTGGACTCTGGAAATATCAAGTTTCAACCTCAGTAGCCTCTCTCCTCTATATGCGAAGTGATAAGGTTCACACACTTCTTCTAGTCCGATGGCTGTCGATCTTCTTCCCTATGATCCAACGATCAAAGTCATTCTTCCTCCTAAACTTATGATATCTCTCCACCTTGGAAGATTTATCCTCCTTCAAAGGTTCCAAAGCTTTGTTCCCTGAAGAATCTTCCTTTGGGACCTCGTCAACACTTGTGAAAAGTGTTATCTCTTATGATATTCTATCCTTGAAAGGATTTCGATCTCCCACACACACTTTGCATTCTCGATATTTCAAATAACTCAGTTCGAAGGATTTTCTTGAAAAGAAAATGATTCTCACCCACCTGGCATTCTTCTGTGCTGGTTCTTTGAATCTTGTTGTCCTCTTGATGTTGTGCACACCTTGCACCTAATATGAATTTCCCTGATTCTCTCTGAACTTCTCTGAGTCAATCCGAGACTCAGTCGACGCACTCCTTGCGTTTGAGATTTGCACCTTGCATACAAGTATCAGAAGAGAAACGATTGAAACTCAACCAACTTTGTCACGAACTCATATAGTTAATCTCTTGAACACTCATACATGAAATGAACTGTAACAAATCATACACACAGAATAACATTCATTCAATCAAACATGAAATGAACACAGTCCAAGGATTTGGGACAAATTCTACCTGCTCTATTCATTCATGAAAAACAAAATACACAGTGTTTCTGCTACTCTACTCTGCTCTACTGATGTCTCTATTATTTCTATATGTTCCTCATATGTTACAATAAAATACTGAAAAACTATCTAAGGACCATTCCACAAGCTCTCTCGTCCTGTTATGAAATCTATCATTTCAAATTCAAAGCTATTACCTACCCTATCCTATTACAGTAAATACTAGTTATTGCCAGAGAGAGTCAACACTCCATATCTGCCATTTCTTACAGTCCTTCAAGAATTTACAAACAAGTTACATTATTAAAATGTTGTTAAAAAAATATCTCAACAACCAATTAAATTCTGAGTTAAATGCTTGATTTGAAATTCTGTCATTGTTGAGATGTCATTCGTTTGCCTCCACGTGTGCACTGTTGAATTTGAAGGCGATTCTCCTGCATCAATAAATCACATTTACGTAGGAACATGTCTCATTGTAAAGTACGTTGTTCACATGGGAGAGGAAATTATGAGAAGTGATAGACCCCATATTGTCACATGCTTTAATCCATCCCTTCACATGATTTGAATTTGTGTATCATTTTTTCCAAAATCATTGGATCATGGATTTTTGTCTAGCATTTTGGCATGGCATCTCTAGTATCACAACTTGAGGCTTTGTTTGGTGAATTCTAGACTCTAGGTCTCACTAGTGCTAATGTTTTTTTCGTCCTCTATTACTCAAGAAAGTTGTCTCCATTACCATCCTTTTTTCTTGATGATTTGGCTGCTTTTTGGTTATCTTTTTGTCTCAATTTGGGAGAGCATTTTATTGCATCCGACTTTGAGAATTTTGTTTCTCTACCAAAAGGTTTTTATTTTTTTATTACAATTTGTAGTACATTGTGGGATCCTCCCATTTTCCTTGATATCTGACGAGTTTGAAATGGAACAATTGGGAAAAGGAACAAGTTTTCACACCATTCTAGGTGATTTTTTCTTTCCTATTCTTTGTATGAATGCTCAAATTTGTCCTCTACATGCCTCATATTGTTTATGGCCCTAAACCAAGTCTATTTATACCCTATTTTATGCGCAATATGGTGTTTGATTTAAGGACTTGCAATGAAGAGATATTGGAATTTTCTTCTTTTCTTTATGAATTGGTTTACTACAATAACCAAATGGACTATAAGGAACTCCAAGAGATAAGGTAGAATATTTTTTCGTCCAAGAAAAAAAATGAGTAATTTTATTAGAGGCAACAAAATTACATGAGTATAATACCCTAATGGTATTTCGATTTTCCCCTACTAGTTCAAAATCCAAAAATATGAAGAGGTTTGATCGTAGAAAAAGTTGTTTGTATTTGTGAAATCAACAAAATGGTAAAAAAAAAAAAAAAGGCATGTGCCTATTATAGCTTTGGGGATATTTTGGCTCCCATAGAAGATGCATGTATATTTACAATAGATAAAACATATATATCTCAATACATCAACCTTGTAGAGTCCAAAAGAAAATGAGTGTTAAGAATATTCTCAAGAATACATGACATTTAGAATTTCATCCTAATACGGTAAGAAGTTAAAACCAAGACTTATGGAGATAAGAAGTATGTTGTCGCTAGTGGGACTCAATGATATCAAAAGTTCCTTATTGTATCCCCGATACTTCCTTTGATAGTTGATCTGGATTATGCTAAGAAAAAAATGAGATACAAACAAAACTATAGAAAAGAACACAAAAATATAGTGAAACCCAAATACTATTAATGAATGAAATAGAAAAACGTTGTAGAACACAAACTAGCTAGAATGGTGGCAGCTTATCTCTTAAGAGAAAGATATTTCGACTACATTCATTCAAAAATAAACATCACATCAAACTCCATTTCATGCTTAAAGGACATCCTTCACCTTTATTATATATGAGAAAGTGAGAGGATAATAATTCCCATGATGCATGTGAGATAAATTGGTCCAAGTTTACAAAATTCCATAGGCATGTAAAACACTATAAGACTCTCATTCTCTGGAAGGGAGTGTGTATAGATTGGAAGATTGGATAAGGGAGAACTAGGAACCAAGTCAATGGAATGTGGGAAGTGGTAATGTAGAGGCACCCTTGTAGGTGAAGAAAAAATATCTTCGTGCTCCTCTATAATATTTGCGACCTGCTTATGCTAGATAGAAAGGTCCTAGGATGAGGTTGTAGTAGTCACAATGATCTTATGTTAAACTTATGAATATATAGTGAAGAGGGGAAAATTTTTGGTCTTAGAGATTACTTTGCAACATTGTTTTTCTGATATCAATGAAGTTGCAATAGTCAAAGGTACCTTTGGTACCCTATGGAGTTGACCTCCCAGAGTAACAATGACAATGTGGGGCTGAGACTCATAGATAGCATGGAATTTCCACATATATGGTTGTCCTAAAATAATATCACATAAATCAAGTGGGGAAACGTCACATAATACCTCATCCTTGAAGGGATTGATGCCATAGGACAAGAAACACTATTGGATGACACATATGTCTCATCAGTGGATCAACCATTCAATGGTGTATGGTTGGGGGTGTGGAATCATTGACATATTTAATCTCTTGACAACCTCTGCTGATATCAGGTTCTTATGACTCACACTATCAACATGAAATGCAGTGGAGTCCCCTTTACCCACATCCACGAGTGGAAGAGGTGCTCCCCTTCTTCAAGCTCATCTGGTTCTTCTAGTTGTATTGTTATGGCTATGATGGTAGCAATGAGTTTTGCATTGATGATCCATTTCCATTTTTTTTTCTCTTAATCAAATTCCAAGTCAGGATTTGATTCATTTCCTTTGAGCTCGACCACTAATGACTTTTTTGAGTGACATTCATTGGTGTTATGCCAGGGGATTTTGTGGAACTCACACCACTTTCTAGTCTCTTTCTTAGATTTCCAATCATCCTTCTTAGCCAGTTGTTTGGAATGATTTTATTGATATTGAATCTCCTTATTTTGTCCTTTGTTGTCTGATTTAGGATTTCCTTTTCCATGCTTATGATGTGGCATATTTTCAAACTCAAACTCCTTCTTACTCCACTGCTGGAATTTCTACTCAAGTTTGACTACATATTGATAAGTAGCTCCTACTGAGGATATTCCCAAGAAATCCATCTATGTTTAAATGTACCTATGTATACCACTGCAATACTTCAAAACCAGGTGTCGCTTGGAGTATTTGATACCCAAATTTAGGTGCAAGGTATGAAATATGTTAATGTACTATGACACTATCTGGTCTCTTTTCTGATGGAGATTCATCCATCTCGTGCACTGGTCATCATATTTTTTGATAGGTAAAAACTCCTCCTTTACAGAATCTACAAAGACTACCCAATTGGAATCTCTCTTGAATGGAGTAGATTCATATGAGGTTTACCTCTCCCAATAACCTTCACACCAAGATCTTACATGGGGAAGGGATTTAAGGAGCATGAATGTTATATTTTTTCTCTTAGAAATCTTTTGGACAGATTAATAACCTTCTAGTAGATTCAAACATTTTTCTAGAGATTTTACATCTATCTAACATTCAAATAAGGGGATATCAAAATTGACTTATACCTTGAAGGGTGTCACACCTCTGAAATGGTTGCTTGTCTAAGGTGCCTCTATTTCCATCAATAGTCATCAAAGTATATGAGAAAAGTTGTCCATCATCTTGTTCATCTATCACACAAGATATTCCTCAAGCAACGTCTTGAAATGATCTCTTTCTTTGTCATCTCTCTTTTCTTCCACCATGGGAGGTCGCTTGGGCTGGCGAGAGTGGTTGTCCTCAAGTGAAACTAGCTGAAGACCTAACTCTCTATACCCTGATCTTGTCGGGGACATGCTGTAAGAAAAAACAAGGAGCATGCTTCTTTGATACCACGAATCCATATTATGCTGAGAACAAAATGATTAAAACTATAATTATACACCAAGAAATTGATTAAAACTGTATTTGGTTGAGATCTGAGATAAGAAAGGTTATAATTCATGAATAATCAAAAATAATTGTACCTTTGGTAAAAAAAATCAATGATGAGTAACCTCTAAATGTAGGAGGCCCATCCATCCAAATGGAAATAGACAACAAAACATCATTCCAAAAATACTTTTCTTTCCCTTCACTAGAAGAATGATATTGTTGGTAGCTCAAAACCATGCAACTCATGTAGACATGATATCCAATATATATTTTTTTAACTTCTAATTCCACTTCAATTATAGTCCCTACAATGTTGGGATCATATACCAATAATTAAAATCACATAAAAATTAATAGGCATATGAGGTGACATTGGTAATAGAGAAGAATATAAAGACATTAGCCTATAACCATTGGTTATATTGAAATTTTCCATTCATTCTAAATTTGGTGTAGATTGGATTGACAGATTCCACAATATACAACATAGAAAGTTATATCAATGGATTTCATTTTCCTGCCAAACAAAATTGAATGTTTTAGTGAAATGAGAGTAAACTTTTGTTAGGGTCCTACCCTAACCTCCCTACTTTAGGCTACCTACAATTTAGTCAATTAGCATATGCGGTCATAATATTTTCCCATTAGATAGTAGTAAATAGTTATTTAATGCAATGTGTTCCACTTTATCAGGCCCACTAGTTACCTGGCACCCTTTAGTGATGTTAGTCACCATTAAAAGTTTTTGTGCAAAATCAAGATTTCAGAATCTGGCGGAATGCTAAACTGGTTTGGAAGCCTGATAAATTAGGAAAGGGGTTGATCATGACAGGTGATGCAGGAGCATTGACTTCAAAGTCAACAATGCATGCGTGGAGGAAGACGAATGACATCTCAGCTATGACAGAGTTTCAAATCAAGCATTTAACTAATAATTTAATCGGTTGTTGAGATATTTTTGTAACAATATTCTAAAAATGTAACTTGTTTGTAAAGTCTTGAAGGACTGTAAGAAACTGCAGATATGGTGTGTTTACTCTATCTGGAAATAACTAGTAGTTATTGTAATAGGACATAGTAGGTAATATCTTTGAATTTGAAATCATAGATTTCAGAACAGGACGAGAGAGCTCGTGGAGCGGTCCTTAGATAGTTTTTCATTTTTTCATTGTAACAGATCAGAATGGATATACAAGATAGAGAGATCAGTAGAACAGAGTAGAGTAGTAGAAACACTATGTATTTTGTTTTTCATGAATGAATGGAACAGACAGAAATTGTCCCAAATCCTTGGACTGTGTTCATCTTATGTGTGATTGAATGAATGTGTATTTCCTTGTGTATGATTTAGTTAGTTCATTCATGTATGATTGTTTGAGAGATTAACTATATGAGTTCATGACGAAGCTGGTTGATTTTCAATCGTTTCTTTTCTGATACTTGTATGCAAGGTGTACATATCAAACGCAAGGAGTGTGTTGACTAAGTCTCAGATTATCTCACAAAAGTTCAGAGAGAGAACCAGAGAAACTCAGACTAGGTGCAAGGTGTGCACAACGTCAAGAAGCCAACAAGCTTCTAAGGACCAATGCAGAAGAACGCGAGGTGGGAGAAAAGCGTTTTCTTTTCAAGAAAATACTTTGAACTAAGTTATTCGAAATCCTGAGGACGCAAGGTGTGCGTGGGAGATCGAAATCCTTTTAAGGATAGAATCTCAGAAGATATAACACTTTTCACAAGTGTTGACGAAATCCTAGAGGCATATTCGTTGGGAGAACAATGGTTGGGAAACTTTGAAAATGGATAAATCTTCTAGGTGGAGAGATATCAGAAGCTCAGGAGGAGGAGCGATAGTAACCGACTGATAGGTTGTGGAGAATAACCTGGAGTGTTATATCTACATTCAGGTAGAGGAGGAACGAGCACAGAGGAATCAGATCTCAGCCATAAGATCTGAGCACATGGACCGACAGCCGCTGGATCCAAAGGAACGTGCATGAGCTTTAACTCTTTGGAGTTGCGCAGGAGAGAGGGTTTTGCAAAGTTGTGAAATATTGACATCATAAAACACGTCCATCGGAAGGGACGCGTGGCGAATGATCAACATTTTGCTGACCCGTGACTCAAAGAAGTCAAAGTGAAAATTCGTGAAACTCGTGAAATGAAAAATCGCGAAAAGATCCCAGTAGGGATGATTTTAGGGGCTAAATTTCACTCATGGGCTAATTTTCCATGTTTTTTCCAAAATCGAGATTCGCTATTTTAAAAATAATTCGCCCAAATTATATAGGATAAAATAATTTAACCTTACAAATCACCAAAATTTTATAAAAACTATATAAAATA
>JZKD02S1726948.1:495358-510443 GCA_000966675.3 Picea glauca
TTTAAAATAAATTTTGATCCTTAAAATCATCCCTGGATCCCAGCCATTGATTGAGGAGAGATCTGGATCATTGATTGTCCAGGGAGAATTTCAACATTTCGGGGATCGAGAGAACATAGGTGAGCTGTCAAATTTGGAGCGTCCCGAAATATCAGAATTTTGGAAGTCGGGGATGTGAAGGAAATTGTGACTTGGAAGTCTCAAGTCGCGAAATCTCGATTCATGAAAGGATATTCTGGACCGTAATATCCATAAGGGACACGTGGAAAAGACCTAAGAATTTTGGGTAAAGACCCGAAGAAATCCTAGGTCGTCCGATCTAAGAGGACACGTGGCAGGATTCTGCATATTTGAGGAGAAGGAAAAGGGTTCGAGATTTGAGATCTCAGAAGTCCGAAGCCTGGAGGAAATATCAATCGTCGATCAAGAAGGGGCCATTGGACCATTGATCTAGTTTGAAAGATAAAACACCTAGGTGAAGGTAGGACCATTGATTATGGGACAGGTGTCCGTAGATCTCCAGTTCCGAAAGGTTGGAGCATGGAAGGAATTTGAGTTTGAGATTTCAAACTCCCAGAATTCAGAATTGCGAAGAGAACATTGGTCGTTGATTCAGGGAGAGCTGATCTGGTTTGTAGATAAGGAGGGATCATATTTGAGTGTTGATTTGGACATTATCATCAAGATCATGAGATCGACGATCCTGTGTCATTGCAGGGACATAAATTGTGAGGAGGTTAAGGAATCGAAGGCGGGCAATAATTTGAACTGCGGTTTCATATGGAGGGCACGTGTAGGCTGGAGAAGCATTTCAAGCCCAAGGGTGGCTTACCTCCAAACCGCTTGTGACCATGCCCTCAATCACATGGTCATAGCCCTAGGTCACATCAAGTGAGGTCTTATTTGAAAGGGAGCTAATGTTGAGGCTCTGAGTTTTTGCGCAGAGCAGAAGGGGGAAGGTCGCGAGTTGCTGTCAAATCTACACTAAGAAGTCGAGGGGGCTTGTATCTAGATACAAAAGGGTACCTTTAAGGTTATAGAGAGTCTTTCGACTCAAGAATGGGAGGATCCAAGACTGGGAGGTCACGCATCCCTATGGGGGAGTAGGGAGGCTGCATCAGGTGGTATGAGAGATGATTTTAAAATTGTTTGCAGACATCAGACAAAAGGAGAAAGGAGGAAAGTTGGTATCATTTGTGGTGTCAAAGAAAGTTGATTTATGTTTGTAGGTGATGCAGTGAAATCATGCCACCCAGAAGGCACGGAGCGAATGCAAAAATGGAAGAAGAAATGAGGCAACTTCGAATGATATTGGATGACATGGAAACAACACAGAGGAGAGCACCAGACGCTGGTGATGTTAGTGAAGTTGAGGGAGAGGGTGAAGCAAATGACATAGAGGATGTTGTACAGGATCACTTGATAAAATTTGTTTCAAAGATAGGAGTGAGAGCAAGAATAGAGGTACCTATGTATGAAGGAAATTTAGAAGTTGAAGAATTGTTGGATTGGGTATGTGCTATGGACAAATACTTTGATTACGAAGATATCGAAGAAGACAAGATGGTGAAGCATGCAGTGACAAGACTAAAAGGTCATGCAATGTTATGGTGGGATGAACTGGAAGACGAATGTAGGAGAAATGGTAAGAAAAAACTTAAAAAATGGGATAGGATGGTAGCCAAGTTGAAGGCCAAATTTATCCCGAAGGATTACCAAATAAATCTTTACAAAATATTGTAGAACCTGAAACAAAGGGGTTTATCCGTGAAGGAGTACACTGAAGAATTTTACCGACTGAACATTAGGGCTGGAAAGAAAGAGAATGAAGATGAGAAGATAGCCATATACATCAATGGGCTAAGATATGAAATACAAGAGGATATTATCATAATGTCTGTCAGTAAAGTCAAGGATGATTATCAAGCAACCTTGAAAGCTGAGGAAAAATTGGCCAGGACGCAAAGCCAATGAAGCAGAGGCAAGGGAAACAACAGAGAGAAGTTCTAGAAGTTGAAGCCTAAAGATGACAAACAACATAGTCACCATGAGAAGGGTAGAAGTTCTAAAGAAGGACAACATGGAGGAAGAGGTTCTTTTTCCATAGGTAGAGGAAGAGGAAGAGCCAAAGGAGGCATGGTTAAGTGCTATACCTGTGGAAAAGAAGGACACAAATATTGGGAATGTCCCAACAGGAAGAGAGAAGGAGGTAGAGAAGCACACATTGTTGAAGCACAGAAACACGTGGAAGAAGAAGCAACAGAAGGAGGAAAAAACCTCATGATGAGGAAAATTCTTCTTAAACCAGAAAAGGAACCAGAGGAACCAGTTCAGCGAACAAGCCTGTTCAGAATTGCTTGCAAGTCAAAAGACAGAGTTTGCAAGGTAATTATAGATAGTGGAAGAACTGAAAATCTAGTATCCACGGAGATGGTGGAAAATATGGAATTGAAGACAACTTCACATCCAAATCCATACAAGGTATCGTGGTTGCAGAAAGGACATCAAGTCATGGTAAGTCAACAATGCCAATTTAAATTTAAAATAGGAGGTTACAAAGATGAAATGTTGTGTGATGTAATTCCTATGGATGTCTATCATATTTTATTAGAGAGGTCGTGGAAGTATGACCGAAAAGTTATTCATGATGGAAGAAAGAATACCTATACCCTAGAAAAAAATGGTAGAACACATATGTTGTTACCCATAGAAGACAAAGAGAAAAAGAGAGAATCTATTTCAAGCATACTTCTTATGAGTGTGAAGGAGCTCTTAAAAGAAGTCAAGAAGGAGAAATAAATGCAGTTTGATGTAGTGAAGAAGCCTAGAGTTAACCTTACAGATACTTCTGTGGAATATTTTCCTATAGAAATCCAGGAACTGTTAGAAAACTTTGCCGATATAGTAGTGGATGAGTTACCACACTCATTGCCACCCATTAGAAGCATAAGCCATCATATTGACCTTATTCCAGGAACTAGTTTACCAAAAAAATAATCTTATAGGTTGACACGTAGAGAGAATGAGGAGGTCAAGAATCAAGTCCAGGAGTTGTTGAATAAAGGGTTAGTCAGGGAAAGCCTAATCCCATGTGTAATAACGACTGTGTTAAGTCCAAAGAAAGATGGGGGATGGGGGATGTGTACGGATTCCCGAGCCATCAACAAGATAACCATTATATACAGATCCCCTTTACCAAGGATGGATGATTTGATGGACTGTTTGAGTGGAGCAAGCTATTTTTCCAAGATAGACTTGAAGAGAGGATATCATCAAATATGGATGAGAGAGGGAGATGAATGGAAAACAACATTCAAGACAAACAAAATATTTTTTGAATGGATGGTCATGCCATTTGGGTTGACAAATGCACCAATCAAATTTATGAGATTGATGAATGAAGTGTTGAAAGACTTCATAGGAATATTTGTCATAGTGTATCTGGATGACATACTAATATTCAACAAGATGAAGGAACAAAACTTAATACATTTGACCTTAGTGATGGAAAGGTTGTAGCAAGAGAAATTGCTGATAAATCTAAAGAAGAGTTCTTTTATGAAGAAGGATCTCATATATTTGGGGTTCATAATCTCTTCAAATGAATTGAAGATGGACCCAAAAAAACTGAGAGCGATCAGAGAATGGCCTTTGCCGAGCAATATATTTGAGGTAAGAATTTTTCATGGGTTAGCGATTTTTTATAGGAAATTTATCAGAAATTTCAGTGGCATATGTGCACCCATGCTGGACACTGTGCAGAATAAGCACAAGTCCTTTAGTTGGACAGAGGAAGCTAAAAAAAGTTTCAATGTGTTGAAAGAGAAGATCACAGAGAAGCCAATTCTGGTCTTACCAGATTTTGGAAAAACATTTTAGGTGAGATGTGACACAAGTGGATTAGCTATTGGAGTTGTCTTGAGTCAGGACAATATGCCAGTTGCCTATTTCAGTGAGAAACTGAATGACTCCAAGAAAAAGTATTCCATGTATGACAAGGAATTTTATGCGGTGATTCAAGCTTTTAAAAAATGGAGGCATATCTAATTCCTAAAGAATTCGTCTTGTACAATGATAATCATGCTTTGGAATTTATTACTAGGCAAGAACAGTTGAATAAGAAACATGCAAAATGGGTAGAATTTATGTAGAAATTTACTTTTGTAATTAAACACATTACTGGAACTGCTAACAAAGTCACATATGATTTTAGCATGAGGAGTTTGATTGTACAGGAATTCCAAGTGGAGACCTTGGGGTTCGAACACCTCAAGGAGATGTATACAAAGATGCAGATTTTAAAGAAGGTTATGAGACATGCAAGAATCCTTTGTTGGGAGACAGAAGCCCATGGACTGAATATTTGATCTAGGATGGATTACTGTTCAAGGGAAACTAATTATGCATTCTGAAGTGCTCTATGAGAGGCAACTTGCTGAAAGAGAAACACGGTGGAGGTTTAGCTAGACATTTTGGTCATGATAAGACATTTGCACAACTGATAAATTCTTATTATTGGCCGAGCATGAGAGAGGAAGTGAAAAAGATTGTGAACAAATGCATAATTTGTCAGTATGCAAAAGGAAGACAACAAAACACTGGTTTGTATTAGCCATTACCAATTCCAGAAAGGTTGTGGGATGCAATCAGTGTGGATTTTGTTTTGGGATTGCTTAGAAATAAAAAAACAAGCGATTCCATATTTGTTGTGGTGGAAAGATTCTAAAAAATGGCACATTTCATACCATGCCAGAAAACAAGCGATGCCACACACATCGCCGATTTATTTTTCATAGAAGTAGTGAGAGTACATGGATTGCCGAGGAGCATAGTTTCAAACAGAGACACCAAATTAATAGGACGCTTTTGGAGGACTCTATGGAAGAGGTTGGGGATGAACTTATCCTTTAGTTCATCATATCACCCTCATACAAATGGATAGATTGAAGTAGTAAAAAAAAGTCTCAGAAACTTATTGAGAATTTTAGTCACTAAGCAAGGTCGACAATGGGATCAGATTCTGGCACAAGCAGAATTTGCATTCAACAATTCAGTGAACATGAGCATAGGAAAAAGTCCATTTGAAATTGTGTATTGTGTACAACCAAGAGGGATTACATAGTTGAGAGATTTGAGTCAAGATGAGCTCAAAAGTGTTGGAGCAAAGGATTTTGCAACAAAAATGTAGAAACTCCATGATAGATTCAGAGAGCAGCTACAAGATAACAGTAAAAAATACAAGAGAAAAGTTGATCAAAAGAGAAGAGAAGTTCAATTCGAAGTTGGAGATGAAGTTTTAACTCATTTGAGAAAAAAAAAGTTTCCAAGGGGAACATATAACAAATTGAAGATGAAGAAGATAGGACCATGCAAGATTCTCAGAAAATTCACAGCCAATGCTTATGAGATTGAGTTGCCAGACAATGTTGGGATATCACCGATATTCAATGTTGTAGACCTGTATCCTTACATGAGAGATGAAGCAAGAGAATCAGATGATCAGAAAGAAATTCAATGGGAAGAGAAATTGCCCACATCAAAAAAACCTGAGATGGAGAAAATGATTGAATAGAGGGATGGAAAGAAAACTAGGAGAAAGACATATCCTGAATATTTGGTGAAGTGGAAAGATCATCCAATGGAAGATGCAAGTTGGGTCATAGAACCTGATATTTTGAAGCATGGAAAGATAGTGCAGGAGCTCATGGAAAGGAGTCCATGAAATTTTTTAACCAGAGGAGTATGATGCAGGAGCATCACCTTCAAATTCAATAATGCACGTGTGGAGGCAACCGAATGACATCTCAACAATGACAGAGTTTCAAATCAAACATTTAACTCATAATTTAATCCATTTTTGAGATTTTTTGTAACAACATTTTAAAAATGTAACTTGTTTGTAAAGTATGGAAGGACTGTACGAAACTGCAGATATGGAGTGTTGACTCTATCTTACAATAACTAGTAGTTATTGTAATAGGATAGAGTAGGTAATAGCTTTGAATTTGAAATGATAGATTTCAGAATAGGACGAGAGAGCTCATGGAGCGGTTCTTAGATAGTTTTTCATCATTTCATTGTAACAAATCAGAATGGATAGACAAGATAGAGAGATCAATAGAACATAATAGAGTAGAAGAAACACTATGTATTTTTTTTTTCATGAATGAATGGAACAGACATAAATTGTCCCAAATCCTTGTACTGTGTTCATCTTATGTGTGATTGAATGAATGTTGATTTTTGTGTGTATGATTTAGTTAGTTTGTTCATGTATGATTGTTAGAGAGATTAACTGTATGAGTTTGTGACGAAGCTGGTTGAGTTTCAATCATTTCTATTCTGATACTTGTATGCAAGGTGTGCATCTCGAATGCAAGGAGTGCGTCGATTGAGTCTCGAATTGACTCAAAGAAGTTCAGAGAGAGAAATAAAGAAACTCAGACTAGGTGAAAGGTGTGCAACGAATCAAGAAGCCAACAAGCTTCGAAGGACCAACACAAAAGAACACCGGGTGGGCGAGAGGCATTTAATTTTCAAGAAAAACCTTTGAAATGAGTTATTCAAAATCCTGAGGACGCAAGGTGTGCGTGGGAGATCTAAATCATTTTAAGGATATAATCTCAGAAGAGATAACACTTTTCACGAGTGTTGATGAAATCCCAGAGGTGGATTCGTCGAGAGAACAAAGGTTGGGAACCTTTGAAAACAAATAAATATTCCAGGCAGAGAGATATCAGAAGCTCAGGAGGAGGAGCGACAGTAACCGTCTGATCAGTTGTGGAGAATAACCTAGACTGTTAGATCTACGTTCAGGTAGAGGAGGAATGAGCACAAGGGAATCATATCTCATCCATCAGATATGAGTGCATGGATCAACAGCCCTTGGATCCAAAGGAACGTGCATGATTTGTAACTCTTTGTATTTTCACAGGAGAGAGGGTTTTGCAAAGTCACGAAATCCCGACATCATCAGAACCGTCCATTGGAAGGGACGCATGGAGAACAATTAGCATTTCTATGACCCATGACTCAAAGAAGTCAAAGGGAAAATTCGTGAAACTCATGAAATATGAAATCGCAAAAAGATCCCAGCCTCTGATTGAGGAGAGATTTGGATTGTTAATTGTCCAGGGAGAATTTCAGCATTTCAAGGATTGGGAGAATGGAGGTGAAGAGTCTTTTGACTTTGCAATACGTGAAATCCCGATACGCAAAATCCTGACGAGATCTGGACCATTATATCCATAGGAGCGTGAGTCGTCATATTTGGAGTGTCCTGAAATATCGAAATTTCAGAAGTCGGGGATGTGAAGGAAATTGTGACTTGAAAATCGCAAGTCACGAAATCCTGATTCACGAAAGGAGATTTTGGACCATTAGATATAGAAGGGACACGTGGTGAAGACCTGAGCATTTTGGGTAAAGACCCAAAGAAATCCTAGGCTGTTCGATCTGAGAGGACATGTGACAGGATTCCGCGTATTTGAGGAGAAGGAAAAGGGTTCAAGATTTGAGATCTCAGAAGTTCGGAGCCTAGAGGAAAAATCGACCGTTGATATAGAAGGGGTCATTGGACCGTTGATCTATTTTGAAAGATAAAACACCCAGGTGAAGGCAAGACCATTGATTACAGAACAAGTGTCCATAGATCGCTAGTTTCGGAAGGTTGGAGCACCAAAGGAAGTTGAGTTTGATATTTCAAACAACCGAAATTCAGAATTGCGAAGATAACCTTGACTGTTGATTTAGGGAGAGCTTATCTGGTCCATAGATAAGGAGGGCGTAGATATGAATGTCGATTTGGACGTTATCGTCAAGATCGTGAGATCGATGATTACGTGTCATTGCGGAGACATAAGTTGCGAGGAGGTTAAGGAATCGAAGGCGGGCCACAATTTGAACCATGGTTTCATCTAGAGGACACGTGTAGGATGGAGAAGCATTTCAGGCCCAAGGGTGGCTTAACTCCAGGCTGCTTATGACCGCACCCGCAATAACATGGTCATAGCCCTAGGTCACATCAAGTGAGGTCTTATCCGAAAGGGAGCTAACACCGACACTCTAAGTTTTCACAAAGAGTGGAAGGGGGAAGGTCATGGGTTTCTTTCATACCTACACCAAGAAGTCAAGGGGGCCTATGTCTATATACATAAGGGGACCTTTAAGGTTCCAGAGAGTCTTTTGACTCGAGAATCAGAGGATCCAAGACCGGGAGATCACGCAGCCTTACGGGGGAGTAGGGGGGTTGCATCAATAGGGAAGGGATAAATATGGCAGGAATGCTAAGCTGATCGGGCTCGATGCATCATGGATCATGAGTTCTCAATATCAATGACCGAGAATGGTTTCAAGGGGAGAAGTTGGGCGAGGGTTAATTTTGGAGAGTAGGCCCAAAATTTAAACCATGATTTTATTTCAGGGTTACGTGGAATTACCAGGTGCATTTCGAGATGAAAAGAGGGTTCCCTCAAACCACTTTCTCAACCCACAAAAAGTGGAAAAGTATAAAAGGTCATTTTTTCATTTATTTTCTTTTATTTTGAATGTTGGACAGTTAAAACCTTATTGCGACCACCATCTTTCACCTGCAACTCAACAGTACACCAAATGCACGCCACTGTCGCTCGTTTCTAGGTATTTTTCATCACAACCATGGATCCCATCATAACCTCAGTAACAAAACAAGATCCTATGAAAAATGAAGAAGCCCTAATTGACTGAGATTCAAATGTTTTTGATACTAAAATCACTATTTCTCCTATCTCTGTGTCCAGGAGCAACCTGTCTGTAAAGTAGGAAGATGTATACCATTCCTTGAAGTAGTCCTTGCCACCACAGTCCCTTATGTTGTTGAAACTGCTTTCCCATTTCCCAAATTTATAGGTTGGTGTGTTGAACAATATTCCCATGAAGAAAGAGTCGTTGTGAATAAACGAGGGTCTGAGGTCTTGTGTAGGGTAGATAATTTGTCAATTCGAGAGTCCCTCGGTATACTAGAGTCTTTTTCCACAATTTATGAACCTTTCAATGAATAAAATTTGATTAGGGTATATATAAAATGTCCATTAGAGGTCTTGTAACACCCCTGCCGTTACGACGACAAAGAGACATACAACAAGTAATTTTTTTTTCTTTTTTCAAAAGCTACGTTAGGAAGTATACATCCCAATTAATCATGACATCATTGTCCCACAGTGAAATGTAGAAATGAAACAACTTAAACGCATAACACCAATCACGACATAAGATGACCCATCATCGTCACGAATGACGAACAAAAATTGACGCAATGTCGCAATAAATCAAGGTACACGAGTAAACATTCACATGACACAAACAAATCAAATTAAACCAAGGCACAAGGTATTTATGAGTTATTCTCGAGGCGCAAGGCCTAGTCATAAAATACAGTCATCTGTCATAAAAATTCCATTATGTCCTAGAATACTAAAGTCTAAGGATGTCATTTATTACATAAAATCCAAGAGCACTAGTAGTCTAAACAATCATTCTTATATTGAAAACACTGTGCGCGAGTGAAAAACGACTACATAACTCATTGTGTTAGCATTGGTTTAATGACGCACAACTAACAAATAAACATTCATCCATATAACTCGTAGCGCTCAAGTAAATGCCAACCTTTATTTTCATTGCGCAAGGGGATCCAATCACATAACTAATCATACATTGTCAAAATTCGAGCGCCAATAATCTTATTACTTTTCCAGCGCGTAATCCATGGTGCAAATCCCAAACACAAGAAAACATCCATTCAATCCATGCGCAAGGAAATCTAGTCATCGATACTCTATCATTCATCACGTCAAATCCATTTGTGCATGACGTTTAAAGTCTACTACCATCATTTATCACATTATAGTTTATTGTGTACAAGAATTCTAACAACTCAATGATTACATATCTCTACTAAATCAATGGTTCGAGAGAATCAATTAATTAAAACATTCAAATTCAACTTTATTCAAGGGCATAAGAGTAAACTGGTGACTTTATCCTTCTGGAATCTATTTATTTCTTGGCGCCCCAAAATCAGAATGCTTAATTTAAACATAAATCAAAGTGACTCAGGGATGACTGAAACCCTGGTTTAAATTAAAGGAAGAAGAATCCTAACTTAGGAGAAGGCTAGCTTCAAGTCTTAAATAAAGGTCCAATTAAAGGTTTAAAAGTAAGGCCCCAACTAAGGAACCATCTAAAGTCAACTTAATTAACTGAACCAAAAATGAAGCAACATATTAACCACCGAAATAATATTAAGAAGCATAAATTCATACTGCCCAAATGATTTTTAAAAGCACGGATAAGAGCAAAAATGAAAATTCATTCAGGAATACTATGTATGCATGTATAGGAAAAGAAGTATGCCTATTTGTATCTTTTAATAGTATCAATTATACATTGAATATTATATTATAAAAACTATTTGTGACTAATTGTGTGTTTGTGTGCTTCTATGTGGTGTACATATTACATACATATAAGTGTGTGCCAATGACAAGTAATGACAATAATATAGTCCCTTTTCCTATTAATTTATGCATGGAATTAATTGTTGCAACTATTGATTGTGTGTATAAATGAAGTATTGTAGAGGAAGTAAGGAAGAGGGTGTGCTATGGGTAGCATA
The DNA here is from genome assembly GCA_000966675.3 of Picea glauca. Taxonomy (NCBI): domain Eukaryota; kingdom Viridiplantae; phylum Streptophyta; class Pinopsida; order Pinales; family Pinaceae; genus Picea; species Picea glauca. Next base: position 506,013 of record JZKD02S1726948.1, read on the forward strand.
GTAAGTCAATTTTAAAAATAGGAGACGTAGTAAACATATCGTTCCATTATTCTGGGGTATGCTAAATAGAATTAGTCAGTCCATAGTGAGCAAGCTGCTTCATTATTACTAGGTATGCTGAATAGAATATGAGACTGGTATTAGGCATGCCTGTGAGGAACTCGAGATAAAGTTTTAAAAAGAGAATAGACATTCACAAACATGCATAAGGTGTACTTGCAACAGTCCCTGGAAATCTTGTAAATGCAATTATAGATGATAGTTAAATCCATTATGTAAAAGGAAGAATAGCCATTTTACTCCTGCTATTGTACTGGTCTCTTTGAGCCCCACTAATCATACTGGAACAACTAACCCCTTTTAAGTTCTAGAAATCCACTATGTAAACTATGTAATTGTATAAATTACATAATGAGAAAATCACTCAAAAGCAAGCATTTTTACCAAGAGTATCACATATACTATCCTCAACATTCAAATCAATTTCTTCTCGTCCCACTTAAAATCAAATATACTTCAAAACTGTTCTCTTCAAGAATGGAAACTCAAATTAATTTTTTCTTTATAAATCTTCGTTTCAAATGCAAGATACATTACTCAATCAATAAAATACAAATTTGCAGTCAATAATCAATCACTCAATCGTACGCAAAAAACCCGTTAAGTTTTTCAACTATTATATATATATATATATATATATATATATATCTGTTTAAGTGAACAGGAATCGGCCCTCACAGATACCTCTGAAGAGTTATGGGTTAAATTTTAAATGGCAACAAAAATTTGAGGAACACATGCCCCCAACAGCGCAAGTCACAAGGAGGAGGGTACTTCTGCACTCTGCAAGGGTGGAGGTAAGACGCTGGAGGGGGAAAGCTTGATGAACACAATGTCTGTACCCAACTGAAAAACAACTGCCGAATTTTGATAAAAACCCAAACTGAAGATTAGTTACTACGAAATTTGTTTTACCTGAATAAAGAGTGGGGGTACATCCTCGACTTTTGCAGATGGCGGAATATGAAAGAACGGTTCCTCAATTGAAGTTTTCATCTCCTTCAATTCACCTAGCAGTGAAAGAGTGTTATTTGTGGAGGCTTCAACAAAGAGAGTGCTCTCTCCTATTATTATTGGTTTAAATTTACTTGAAACTGACTAAAAATTGTTGGACGTGAAGATTAGAGTGGTTAAATCTGTAATCCAATGTGAAGATTGAAGGATTTATTCACCCAACTTTTTTATACATGGTTTCCCTGCGTTTTTGGTTTTCCTCATTGATCTCTCCCTCAACGAAATGCAAACAAAGAAAACATTTGTTTTTCTATTGCCAGGATGCGAAATATAAAAAAAAAACAGACAGGGAATTTAAGACGTTTTTTGATTGCCAGGATACTGAAAATAACAAAAAAAAATGCACTAGAAGGGGAATTGCATTGCAGTCAATAATATAAAAGCAAAACATTGTACAAACATCCCAGGAATAAAGAAATAAAATGATTATCTATAAGATGTAAAGAGAAGACAGACCATTCAACGTAAAAAAAAGACGTTCTAGTTCGATTCAACATCATAGAAGAATAAAAATGCAATCACTCCACAACTCGTTAATACACAGACAAGAAAAAGATAATCTCACACCATTGATCAATAAATTGCCGGGTCGAATATCCACTTCAAGGCACAAGACAACAATCAAGGGTAGCCGGCTAACAGGTTCGTCCTTCGCTCATCATCCTCGCACAGAAAAGTAGGGCGTTGAGATCCATAGGTCTTTTAATGCTAAGGCGACGACCATAGATCAGGCTCTTGGCCGACTTCTCAGGCAGGGACTGAGGAGCTTTGCCTGATCGCCCGCTCTGAATGACGTCTGCGTGCTCCATGCAACTCCCGCTCACCGACTGTCGAGACTTCACCGATACCTCCCAGCTAATGCTAGGGGTACTCTTCTTCCCCCTTAGCCCCCTGAGCCGCAAAGGGGCCACACACACTATCCAAAGATTCCGACTAGCTCCTAGCTCGCTTTGCAAGGCTGAGCTACCACTCCTCACCGAGCTGGGTATCCCAACTCCCACAAGTTAAATCAGTCAAGTAGATATTTCTGCAGCGTAACATTACGCAAACAGAAGATGGTCCTTCATCCTTCTCCCTCCTTCATTATATAGAGTTTCGAACTTCCTTTCTTTCCTAAAATCTCATTTAATTAAAGTTTTAAAAATAAAATCCTAAAAATTTCCTCTCCATACAAGTGTCCCTCATCCCCTACATTCCTCCATTATTTAATTTCTTTAATTAGTTAATTATCTTATTTCCCTCACCCACCTAGAGGTACTCTTAGAATCACTCCTAGATGTCCCCAAATTCCCTTATAGGTTTTAAAGGCTTTCCCTATTATTAAATTGCTAATTCAGTTTAAATTAGAAAGCTTTTAAATGGTAGATTCTTTTTCTAAGTTTGACTTTCTGCTTTTTCCCTTATGTTCCCCTTTTTCGCTTTTTATGTTTACCTCTTTTCCTAGTTTCCTAAATTTTAAGATTTTCCCTCTTTCCCCTTTTTAATTAGAACTCAAAGGCAAGTGCGGAAAACCAAAATCTTTGAGCTTTTCTTGAACTTGAGATAAGCATGATCTAGTTTTGACAATGAAGGTTGAGGGTTTTGATAAGCTGAAAAACCTAGAAGTCTGTTTTGATATGGAAGCAATATTGCAAACAACTCAAACACAAAAATTCGAGGCAACCCTGCAACAAAGTCAAACACAACAAGCTTCTTAGAAACTGATAGTCAAAGTTCCTAAGATAAGTTTTTACAACAAGAGAATCACTTCAGAGGCCATGGTGTTGATTAAGGTTGGTTGTCATTGATGTCATCCCTTGAAGAAAGTCTGATAGCACAAAGGTTTGGGTAATGGACCCATGGTTGTTTCATGTATAATGGTATGCGTTTTAATATATTTTAAGGTAATACTATTCTATATGGATAGTACATGTTATGCCATTTCTGGTGGTATGTGGAACGCCACATAAATCCTCACAGTTTGATAGTTACGGTCTTACGAAGTTGGAGGACCCTCATATGTTGGCTTGAAGCCCCAAAAGGTCAAAAAATTCAAAGATCTTGCAAGGAAGAAATTATTATTTGAATGATAAAGTAAAGTGAAAAAGTCAAGAAGGATTATTTAAATAATAAAGTGAAGTGACAAAATCAAATAAGATTATTTAAATGATAAAGTGAGGTGACAAAGTCAAGGAGGAATATTTAAATGATAAAGTAATGGATAAATTTCTAATTATGGAAAGTGGTTAACCCTAAAAATGAGGAAAATAGTTTAAGTGACCTATAAATGGGTTAAGTGACCTAGAAATAGGTTAAGTGACCTAGGAATGGGTTAAGTGACCTAGAAGATGAAGAGTATAAAGAAGAGGCAAGGCTCTCTCATTTTACATCACACTTGAGAATATTGAATATATATAGGTGATTGAGGTAACAAAAGGATATCTAAGATGAATTTCAGAGGGAAGGTGAAGAAAATAAGGCCGAAATTCAAGGGAGGATAAATTCTTTTGATGATGCTTTCTAAGGTATGTTTTTTACGGGTCATCTTACCATTTTCACAATAACGTTTTTTCTAGAATTATACATATCGTGAAATTGATAGGACATTAAGGAAACATATCAAATTATCTGTGGTAAAAAATTCAGCTTGTGGGTCGTTTTATTTTTGGAGTTACACTCCGTGGAAAATAGGGTTTGTGGCTTGTCCTGAAACTAGTCTAAAACAGGTGTTTTGAGTAAAAGCATCATAACTTCTTCATAACAGAGACAAATTTAGTAATACCAAATGTTTTGGTTATATTATAGTATTTAGTATTCAGTGTATCATTTTCTGATCCATTCAACAAATATTTCGTGCGTGGCACACTCTACAAGGTCACTCTCTAGAATAAGCCAAAATTCAACAAGGTATGCCATTTTTGCTATAACTCCTTTTATGAGAGCTTCCAAGTATTGACACATAGAGGAATTGCATAAAAAAAACTAAATAACATTGTGTATCATTTTCATATCTCTATTCATTACAAGTACATATTTATGATTATTTCAAGTTAGGGTTGTTGACTAATCCAAAACTAGTCATGTGAGACTAAAGAAAAGTTTGATGAAAATACTAGTCTCTTGTTGTTAAAGTTAAGGAAGGTTTGAAGGTATGTGATCATATACAACATGTATATTACAAAGTTACAAATCATGTTTGTGTGATGATATTGATGAGGGATTTTGGTTGAGGTACATGTTGGGTACATGGTTGAGACAATTATTTGATGAATTGACACATACATGAGGTGTATAGTTGATGATGTTGGTACATATTGATGAGTCATAGTTGATGAGTAGTTGACACATGATTGGTACATACTTGGTACATGGTTGGAT
>JZKD02S1726948.1:514621-552345 GCA_000966675.3 Picea glauca
AAAACCACTTCCACGGGAAGCCTTTGAGTATCTTCGCCATAGAATCAGAGTTATTTCTACTCCAAAATGAATTCTTTTGAATGCTTATCTTATATTCAATTAGGGGGAGCATCCCCGGATGGAAAGATACCTTTGTCATTGATGACAAAGCGAGAGAGATTTATCATATGCAGAGGATAAAGGCATGATTCCAGGGGGAGCAATGGTCAAAGAGATGCAGAGGACATAGGCATGGTTCCAGGGGGACCATGACTGATATTAATTCAATATTGCATGAATGATTTCAGTATTGCATCAAAGTGTTTCCATCAATGCAAAAGGGGGAGATTGTTGATTAAGGTTGGTTGTCATTGATGTCAACCCTTGAAGAAATTTCGACAGCACAAAGGTTTGGGTAATGGAACCAAGTTTGTTTCATGTATAATGGTATGAGTTTTAATATATTTGAAAACAATACTATTCTATATGGATAGTACATGTCATGCCATTTCTGGTGGTATGTGGAACGTCACATAACTCCTCACGGTTTGTGAGTCATGGCCTTACGAAGTTGGAGGACCCTCATATGTTGGATTGAAGCCCCAAAAGGTCAAAGAATTCAAAGAGATTGCAAGGAAGAAATTATTATTTGAATGATAAAGTAAAGTGACAAAGTCAAGAAGGATTATTTAAATAATAAAATGAAGTGACAAAATCAAAGAAGATTATTTAAATGATAAAGTGAGGTGACAAAGTCAAGGAGGAATCTTTAAATGATGAAGTAATGCATAAATTTCTAATTATGGAAAGTGGTTAACCCTAAAAATGAGGAAAATAGTTTAAGTGACCTACAAATGGGTTAAGAGACCTAGAAATAGGTTAAGTGACCTAGAAATGGGTTAAGTGACCTAGAATATGGAGAGTATAAAGAAGAGGCAAGGCTCTCTAATTTTACATCACACTTGAGCATATTGAGTATCTATAGGTGAATGAGGTAAACAAATGATATCTAAGCCGACTTTCAGAGGGAAGGTGAAGAAAAGAAGGTTGGAATTCAAGGGAGGATAAATTCTTTTGATGATGCTTTCTAAGGTATGTTATTTACAGGCCATCTCACCATTTTCACAATAATTTTTTTCTAGAATGATTCATACCGTGAAATTCCTAGGCCATTGAGGAAACATATCCAAGTATCTGTGGTAAAATATTTAGCTTTTGGGTCGTTTTATTTTTGGAGTTCCACTCCGTGGACAATAGGGTTTGTGGCTAGTCTTGAAATTAGTCTAAAATAGGTGTTTCGGGTAAAAACGTCATAACTTCTTTATAACAGATCCAAATTCAGTAAGACCAAATGTGTTGGTTAGAGTACATTATTTAGTATTCTTTGTAACATTTTTAGATCCATTCAAAAAATATTCTGTGTGGGGAATGCTCTACACGGTTTCTCTCTAGAATAAGCCAAAATTCAGCAAGGTATGCCATTTTTTCTATAACTTATTTTCTGAGAGGTTCCAAGTAGTGACACCATGAGGAATTGCATAAAACACACTAAAGAAAATTGTGTATATTTTTCATATCTTTATTCATTACAGGTACATATTTATGATTATTTCAAGTTAGGGTTGTTGACTAATCTAAGACTATTCATGTGAGACTAAAGAAAAGTTTGATGAAAATGCTAGTCTCTTGTTGTTAAAGTTAAGAAAGGTTTGCAGGTATGTGATCATATACTCCAGGTCTATTACAGAGTTACAAATCATGTTTGGATGATGATATGGATGAGGGATTTTGGTTGAGGTACATGTTGGGTACATGGTTGAGACAAGTACCTGATGGTTTGGCACATACATGAGGTGTATAGTTGATGATGTTGGTACATATTGATGAGCCATAGTTGATGAGTAGTTGACATATGATTGGTACATACTTGGTACATGATTGGATGCACTTGTTTATGATACAGGTTGATTACAAGTTGTTTGGTATAGGTTGGCGCATGGTTGATGCACTTGTTTATGGTACAGGTTGATTACAGGTTGAGGTATAGGTTGATGCATGATTGATGCATGGTTCAGCTTTATTGGTACAGGTTTACAAAAATATATATCATAGTGATAGTGTGAGAGTGGTTCCATCATTCTAATTCTACTTCAGGGAGGTTGGACGGGGCAAGGACAGGTGGTTGTAGCCACCTTCCGGTTGTAGTTGGAGAACATAGGGGGTTGTAGCTAGAGAATATGGTGTTTTGGAGCTTCCTTCAGGTTGTATCCTGAGAAACAAGGGGGTTGGATCCTACTTCCAGTTGCAGCTAGAAAACAAAGGAAGTTGGTGCTTCCAATGAATGTAATTCCTGAAGACATATAAGAAAAAAAATTATGTGGTTTTCTCCCACTTTGGGTTTCCACGTAAAACACTGGTGTACTGTGTATGTGTATGATTTTTCATCTGTTCATTGCTTGTTTACTCTGGAGTTATTGGGTGATAATTCTACATTGATATAACACTTGGATTATATGGTTAAAAAGGATTAAATTGCTTTATTACTGATTCACCCCCCCTCTCAGTAATCCAACACATGGGCATAAGTGACCAACAAACTACCCCAAAGATGATGAATATTACACAGTCTACATAGATAGTGGATTTAGAAGATGAAGAGCCCATAGAACAAGTAAATCTAGATATGGTGGAAAGTGGTACCATCATTGTAGAGGTCGAAAAGAAAAGTAAACTCTAAAGTGAAGGTATCTCAAGAACCTTTAGCAGAAGAAATATATCTTTGATAAAACATTTGAGGAAGTTTACCAATATAGAGAAGATTTGGAAAAACAATATCCTGAGAAGGGTAATATAACTCTGGGTGAGATGAGGGATTTAGTCCCTAAAGTGCAAAATATTTCCCAACATAAATATTCTTTGTTCACAGTAAGAGATGTTGAAAACATGACCTTTAACATTGCAGTTGCAGATGAAGACAAAGTCTCTGAGATAAAGATAAGATATGACAACATCGGTTATCTAGACAAGGTAAAATTCCATAAGCATACCAGTGATATGGTGTATTTTGATTACTTGAGTTTAAGCTTGAAGAATTCAAAACTTTCATCTTATGCAATGAAATTGGAAGGACAGTTGAGGCAGGAAAATGCGTCCAACAGATCTTGGAAGACTCAGGTCAAGAGGTTGGAATCTGAAGGACCCTAAGGGTTGAAATCCTCATTGGATGAGAAAGACAAATTAATTCAAAGTCCGAAGAAGAAATTGAAAATGTCTGCTACAGATCATCCACAAAAATAGAGAATTGGTTGATCTAGAACAAGAAACTGAGACACTTTGTCAAGATACATTGGACTACAAGGCTATAGTGTTGCAGCTAGAATGAGAAAAGTTGAAATGGTCACAAGAGTAGACATAATTGTTAAACAAGGTTGTAGTTGCAACTCCTACTACAGGATTTGGGTCAAACACTAAAGGACTTGTCCAAGATAAGTCATGAGTTATCTTGAAAGAAGGAGAAATCAAAGGATCGGAATGAAGCATAGAGAAATTGAAGTAGGAGATGCAGGGAAAGGATGATATAATGAATCAATTTCAAAAGGAGAATGAAGTCTTGCAATAAAGAATAGGAAAATTGAATATGAGGTTAAGAGGAAAATGTATGTTGCAAGGGGCCAAGCATCTCATCTGGGACTCTATAGCTAATGAATTTGCCAAGTTCAGAACATTTTTGAATTTCATTAATGATAAAGACAATATAGCCATTACATCCAGAAGCAGATGCACTGTTGTGAATGAAACTTTAGCAAAGAAACCATCATAATGGGCCTAGAATGCCATAAATGTACTCAACATTATTCCTATTGCATACCTTCAGACTATTGGGGTTAAAGATGGAACTACATTGATTATTGCTAAACATAACCCGTTGGGTTATTGCTAAATATAACCTGTTGAAATCATTCCAAACCAAGGAAACACAAATGGAACAGAGTGTATAAGAGTTCAAGGATTTGTTTGAAGAATTGTTTACCAAAGGCCTTCCACCATTTTGGGATGACAAGGGAAAGTTGTATGATCAGGAATAATACAATGCTCATTTGAATCAGTGCAGAATGGATCATTCCAAGTTCAAAACCATGGAGGAAAATCTGAAAGGAGCTACTTTAGTTGAGCATCTAATTACAGATTTTGAAATCCTGAATTAGTTCAAAACAATTAAGCTTGGACTACTTGTCATGTCATGTGCTTCTTGCATTGACTCAGAGATTCTGATAAAGGAAATGACATATTATGATATTCCTTATGACTTGCAATGGAAGGAAATAATTAGGTTGGGTAAGACAAAATGCATTTTTCCAAGGCCCAGTAGATGATGTCCAGATGTCACTAAAGATGGCAGATCACGTGGAATACCAAAGAAGAACAATTAGCGAAAAAAGCGACTGAAATGCCAGAGAAGATAGAATTCAGATCAAGAAACGTTTCTTGTTGATCATTGTAGTAGATTTAAAAACAAAAATGTTTCATTATAATCATTGTAATCGGATTCAAAACCGAAATGTTTCTTTGTAATCATTGTAATCGGTTTTAAACAGAAGGAACTCAACTTGTATATATATTAGGAGTTCCAAATATATGAAGGGTTGGCAAAAGTGCAAGGGAACAATTTTAGCTATTTGGAACTTGAATGTAATTTTCTGAAGCTAGATAGAATACACATACAGATGTCCTAAATTTTCCATGAAAATATTCTAATCGTGGTTTTATGAGTTTCATCTTCTTTCTTCGTATGTATTTCCTGTGTGCTTGAATTTCATTTTCACTGTCTTCTCTTTAAATTGGATAGTTAAAGGCCCATAATTCATCTCGTGATGATCTTTTCTTAATAAATTTAAATTGTGTTAAGTTCTTCCTAACTAAGTCGAAATTCATTTATTTAATGCTCTGATACAATTATATGTTTTTCCTTTCTTCTTACACTCTGCAAATTTACAATTTACAACTCAGATTTATCGCCTCATTTAGACTTTATCCTCTAGAGAGTTATACTGACTAGTTAGTGCTTCCATTCATTTTAGAAGTTTGAATCCATAGCCCTAAGTGTCCCTCCCCTTCCTTCCTAGCAAAATTATAAAAAACCCTTTAAAGAAACTAAACCTAACCATTGAATTTATAAAGAAAACTCATCTATTAAAAACCAAGTGATAGGAGAGATCCCTCTATGAGATGAGTAGGCTAGTACCCAACTCTAAATTGGTTTGTAGGTTACCTCTGTCGTTTTTTTTATCAACCGAACAAATTTACAAAGTGCTAACATTTTGGCGCCATTGCTGGGGACGAAACTAAAGATTTTCCTTGGGTAAAGAAAAAATTAAAGCTTCAGATTTGATTCCTAAGGGTGAAAGTGAATCAAACACCTTATTGAATGAAACTAAATTTACCCTAGTGACTCCATTATAAAGAGAATGGTAACATAAAGTATTTTGAGCAAGAAATCCTGGCTCCCAAGAGAATTCATAGCAGAAGAAATCCAGAGCCAGAAGCAATAATACATGTGTCTGATCCTGAGAAAATCGTACACAAAAGAAAAGAAAGGCCAATAATCCCAGTTTTTTGTCTGGACATAAATCTATCTTTGCCCAAATATGGAGTAGAAAGCATTGAATACATTGATTTTGATTTGAAATTTGAGCAAACTTTGTTCAAAACTAGATCTTTATCCAATTTGAATGAAATCATCTTTGATGAGAAGAAGTTCCAATATTTAATTTCATCTGCCTCTAGTAGACCTGTTGTGATTCCTACTCAGAACAATCAACCACTTCAAGTCCTTACTGCAGCTATGGCAACTACGTTTCCCCTCTTGTTCTACCTACCTAGTTACATGATTTACCCTAGGACTATAATAAGAGGATCAAGTTGTATGATGCTGAAGGTAATGTGTCATCCCAAACACTTAGATTGGTTCAGTGATTTTGTATACCTAGAAGAAGTAGATTATGAAGATGAAAAAATGAGGCTATTTGCACAATGTTTCGCAGGTGAAGTCAAAAAATGGTTCAGATCTCTCCCAACAACAAGTATCCCAGATTTTGAGGCCTTTGAAATTACAAAGTGGGGTGACAAGAAGGACCCCCTTCAGTTTCTAACCCAATAAAACAACATGAGAAGGTCACCTGATGAAACAATACAAGAGTTTTCATCTAGATTCATGAAATTTTACAACTCAATTCCTACTGAAGTAAAACCTCCTCCTAGAGATTCTCAACTTAGATATGTTGATTCCTTTGAAAGCAATTTTGATATGTTGTTGAGGGAAAGAAGATCCAATTCTCTAGATGACATGATGAGTGATGAAATAGAAGTTTAAGTAAATCTAATGGCTTCAGGAAATATCAAATATAATTCTGATAGAGACATAAACAAGGTTCAAGATAAGAACAACCTTCAACTTCAGAGTTATCATAAGAGAGATTTGAATTGATGATGAAGACCATGGAGAAACTCATGGAAATGATGTCCTTAGAAACTAAGCCTAACAGTAGAGAGTAGGATAATTTTCCACCTATAAATCAAAGGATACCAACAATCCAACAGATCAAACAAAGAGATCAGAGGAACCAGGGTGATCAACAAATAAGACCTCTTCAAAATAATTATGTAAGTGAAAATTTTGATGAAACTTTTGAAGACAATATGGATTGTTTTGATGGTTACGAAACATAGTTGTTTTTTACCAAGGAAGAACATGATCAGTTCATGGATGCAAATGATATATTCATGTAGGAGAATGATGAAAGGTTTTCAGTGGAAAAGGAAGACTATTAGAAAGGAATGCAGAATGCCATCATGCAATTCTAAAAACAATACAATATTCGAAGCAAAAAGGTTCCTGCAAATCTTCCAAAGGGAAATCCCACCAAGGAATCTCAAAATAATACACCTTCTTTGAGTCAGCCTAAGAAGGAATATGTTGCAAAGGATGCTCTGGATAAAGGAAAGAAGAAGGAAGAACCTCCAAAGAAAGTACCTAAACCAAGAAAGGAGGCAATCATCAAAGAGGTAGAATAAACCTCATCTTCCTTTAACTTTGAAAGTGAGATGGCCAAAATGGATAGAGTCGGGCTCTGAAAATTCGCTAGCGTACCGAGGAACCCTAACGCGCCGAAGAACCAGGCCCCGTGTCTGTATGTTGTGCGCTCTGACGTCAGAGCACTGCCACCCGCCTTGCAGCTCTGCAGTTCTGCACCTCACGAGATTCTTGCTCTACACACAATGAGCACGAGAGAGGGGGGGAAACCCCCCTCGTACAGTGACATAGCCGCAAGCGACAGATCTGGTACCTGTGCTAGAGGCCCGCCTTTGAGCCACCGGTGCATCTGAGTGAGCATCTTTTTACCCAGGAACAAAGTCTTAGCAAAGAAATGGAACTCGAACCTAGCACATCCCATCCGCAAGCTTCCAAAAACTGGCTGCCAGGTAAGTGTATTCCACAAATGGAAAAACCTCCACTTTATCATATCAAATCGACAAGGGTGGGGGAACACACCCAGTTTATGATGGACCACGCACTAATAGGTAAATTCCTGGGACTCTGGCCTACCGAGAAAGACCTCACTCGTTGGATAAAGGACTGGTGGAACCCTAAAGGAGATTATGAGGTAAATCTTAGCTCTAAGGGATTTTTTACAATCATCCTGTACAAATTAGAAGACAAGGACAGAATATTCGACAACGGACCATACTTATATAATTCAGCAGGCCTATTTCTAAGGTTCTGGACTAACAGATTCAGTCCAGAGCAAGAGGACTTCTCAAGAGCCCCGGTCTGGATACGGCTGTACTCCCTGCCCCAGGAATTTTGGCTGGAAGAAATACTAATGGGTATAGGAAACACGGTGGGACAATATGTCAAAGCCTCAGAAGCCACGAAAATAAGGAAATACACCTCATATGCCTGTATCTGCATCTACATGGACATCTCGAAAGCTCTACTGGGTTCCATCACATTGGAATACCAGGACGAGGACTGGAACCAGACAATTGATTACGGACACATACCCTTTCGTTGCAGAAAGTGCCACGAGCATGGCCACTTGTTCAGGGACTGCCCCTTGAACGCCTCAGCCCCTAAACCAGCTGAATCCAAGCAGAAGGACGGCTTTACCAGCGTCACAGGAAGGCGAAAGAACACACCAAAAAAACAGAACTAGAGCTCAGCCCCAAAGGCCTCTTCCAAGAATTCCTTTGAGACTCTCAATCAGTTACAGAAAGAGGTGGAATCACAGAACCCCCTCCAAGCATCAATGCAAGCGAAAGGTAAATGCCCTGAAATACCACACACAACTCATCCAAAGGAAACCACTTAGTGAACACAATCCGGTAGGGATGAAGACACCAATATGCTTATTGATGAAATGGATCTGGCAGAAATAGACCTGGAAAAACTGGAGGAAGCCCTCAACCAAAAGGATATGCAACATATTCCAGTAGAACAGCTCAGGAAAGTGCACAAAGTATTTACTAACTCCATGGCGGGATCCACAGCTAGGTTGGGCATATTGTCAGATCCCAGCCCCGAGCCCAAAAATCCACCAAGGAAAGCAAGAGGCGAGGATGAAAACCAGCCCAGCAACTCATTAGGGAGGCAGGGCACTTAATGATCAACTCGGGCCAGATACAGCGGTTATCGGAGGGATATCTCCACCCCCCCCCCACCATCCTCATGATGAAGACTATATCTTGGAACATTAGAGGTCTTAATGGAAGATCCAAGCAGCGGATCCTCCGAGAATGTATTAAGATAGAGAACCCAGATATATTACTATTGCAGGAAACCAAGTGTGCAGGACGAGAGGCGGAAAGTATTTTTAGGAGCAGCTGGAGAGATGGGGAATTCCTCTTTCAGGACTCCGTGGGCGCAGCTGGAGGACTAGCCATCCTCTGGAACCCGCAAACGGTCACTATGATTCACCCATTCTCCACAAAAGACACCTTAACAGCTTACTTCAGAGTTATAGCCTCCTCCAAGGAAGGGGCCATCACAAATGTCTATGGCCCGCAATCTATCCAAGACAAGGAGGGCTTTATACAAACACTCCATTATGTTCAAACCCTCATACACACGCCGCACTGGATCATTGGAGGCGACTTCAATATGATCCTAACTCTGGAGAGAAAACTGGAGGAACCAAACGGCTGGAGCAGGACAGTGGTAAGTTCAAAACCCTAATAGAGAAATTAAATATGGTCGACATGGAAACCCGGAATGGAATTTTTACCTGGTCCAATAAAAGAATAGGGCACCAGCATGTGGCCTGTAGGCTGGATCACTTTCTAGTGACAGAAGCACTCCTTGAAAGTGACCAGGCAATGGAAGCAAATATCATACCAAAATCAGGGTCGGACCACTGGCCCATAGTATTTTGTCTGGACCCGGGATTCCCCACCAGGCCCAAGCCCTTCCGTTTTGAATTTTTTTGGCTCACCCACCCAGACTTCAACCAGCTGGCACACACTTGGTGGGCCCAGGCAGAAATTGATCATGGTACCCATATGTACAAGTTCCAACAACACCTCAAGAACTTCAAACTACATCTAAAAAGGTGGAACAAGTCCACCTTTGGAAACATCCTTCTCAGGAAGAGGGAAATTGAGATCCAACTCGAAGAACTTCAACGAACATTCATAACAGGGAGCCGAACTCAGAACCTGGCAAAGGAAGAGGAAGGACTAATGATGGATCTAGAAGCCTGTAGAGAACAGGAAGAAATCCTCTGGAGGCAAAAGTCCAGAGTCCAATGGCTTAAAGAAGGGGAGCGCAATAAAAAATTCTTCCATAGGGCGATGACGCACCGAAGATACATCAATCGCATCACCCAGCTGGAGGATGAGCAGGGAACCCCAATAAGAGATCATGATCAAATAGCGGAAGCACTCACCTCCTTCTATCAAGATCTCCTCACAGAGACCAATACAAACAGGGAAGAAGCCATCCAAAAAGTCACTCGGCACATACCCAAGCTGATTAGCTCTGAGCAGAACATAGCACTGATAAGGCCTATTACTCAGTCTGAAGTGGATTCAGCAACAAAGGTCATGCCTCCTGGTAAGGCACCAGGCCCTGATGGATTCACAACGGATTTCTTCCACTACTGTTGGGACATGATCAAGGAAGATGTATGGCTGGTAGTAGAAGAATCCAGAACATCCGGTCAAGTTCTCTCCGCTTTAAACGCGACCTTTATCACTCTCATCCCCAAGGAGGAACGTGCCACTCACCCGAAGCAGTTCAGACCAATTTCCCTTTGCAATGTCATTTATAAAATAATCACAAAAGTTATTGCTAATCGCCTCAAACCGCTCCTGCCAACCATCATCTCTAATGAGCAATCTGGCTATGTGGAGGGCAGACAAATCATGGACAGTGTCATACTGGCCAATGAGGTCATCCACTCCTTAAAGACAAGCAAAATACCAGGTATGCTTATCAAACTTGACCTCTCAAAAACTTTTGACAGATTAAGCTGGCAATATATGCGGTCAGTTTTGGAATCCTTTGGCTTCTCTAACCACTAGGTCGATTGGATTCTCAAGCTCACCTCTTCTCCATTCTTTTCAATCCTTGTTAATGGCACACCCTCCCGACCTTTTCGCTCCACCAGGGGTATCAGGCAAGGAGATCCCTTGTCTCCTTTCCTCTTTGCTATCATGGCAGATGGCTTAGGTCGCTATCTCAAAGCGGCGGTCCTTGAAGGCTCACTCACTGGGCTGCCACTCCACAACCTCCACCCGGTGCCCTCACACAGCCAATTTGTTGATGATACACTCCTCATGAATACCCCCACGGTTAGAGAAGCCACCAAGCTCAATTCAATCCTCTCTGACTTCTCGGACGCTTCTGGCATGCTACTTAACCTGGACAAATCCAAACTCTATTTCTTTAACACACCAGCCTCTGTTCAGACTCACCTCTCAGGACTTCTCGGCATCGCCGGAAGCTCCCTCCCTTCCACTTATTTAGGCATTCCCTTAACCGGAGATTCTGTGAAATCTATCTCTTGGGATAGCTTGCTATTATCCATTTCCAATAGGCTGAACAACTGGACCTTCAGACCTCTGAACATTACTGCCAGACTGGTCCTGCTCAAGTTAGTTCTTCAAGCTCTGCCCACTTATCTTTTCACAGCACTGGTCGCACCCATCTTGGTCATCAAGGCTATCAGAAGCCTCCAACGTAATTTCTTGTGGAAGGGAAACTAGAACAACAAGAAATGGGCTCTAGTTGGATGGGACAAACTTTGCAAACCCAAAAAGCAAGGAGGGTTGGGAATCCAAGACCCGGGGAAGATGAACCAAGTCATGGGAGCCAAGATGTGGTGGAGGTGGTTGCAACACCCGTAAGAACTCTGGGTGAAGATGTGGAAGCAAAAGTATGCCCCGAATGCTCAATATAACCAACTAATAATATTTAATGAACAGATGCAAGGTTCCAATATTTGGAACACAGCCTGGCGAAATCGCCCCCTGATACAGCAGCACACCTTCTGGGAGATAAGAAATGGTGAAAGTGCACTCTTCTAGCAGGACTCATGGAAACAACTACCCCCTCTTGATGATATGGAAAGCCTCCACACAATCAAGCTTAAGTTACAACAAAAAAACTTCAAAAATGTTAAAGATTTTTGGATCCCAACTCAAGAAAGGCAACCCTGGAGAAAATGGAAAACCAGCAGAACAGAGCTACAGATCATGGAGGAGATCAACCTTCTACCGTGGTAGGAATGCATGCAACACCAGAAAATTCCAAGTAAAGAAGGACCGGATGTACTCAGATGGGGCCACTCCACCTCTGGCATTTTCTCGGTCAAAGAGGCTTACCATTTACAAGGAAATCCTCCAAACCAGATCTCCGAAACAATCTGGAGCAGAGACTGGCAACCTTTTCTCTGGCCCAAGGTCTCCTTTTTTCTATGGCTCACAACTCAAAACCGCATCCTCGCTTGGGACAACCTTCGAAAGAGAGGCTTCACAGGCCCCTCCAGGTGCACCCTCTGTCAACAAAACGAGGAAACCATGGAACACCTCCTCAACAACTGCCACTATAGTCAACAGATTTGGGATTGGGGAGCCCAAGCCATGAGACGATCCCAGTGGCATCGAGGAAGCATACGGGACACTCTAGTAAATTGGGAAACATTATCCTGCTACAATCCAATTCTCCAGCGCATCTGACAATTGCTTCCTGGCTTCACGCTATGGTCAATCTGGAAAGAAAGAAATAAGAGAATCTTCAACTCCAAACAATCCCCCTCTACCACTACTTGGGAAAGGGTTAAACGGCTTATCCGTGAAACCATTCACAACAAGTCCTGGCTCCACGAAGACACGCAGTGTAAGGCCGAGGAAAAGATCATTCTGGAAGGCTAAAACTTGCAAATACGCATGCAGCCACAGGAGAAGCCCAAAAATGGGAAAGTCAACAGTCCCATAGACTGGACCCCACCCCCCCCTGATTTTTTCAAGCTCAAATTCGATGGGGCCTCCAGGGGAAACCCTAGACCTGCTGGTTTTGGAGTCGTCCTTCGGAACCACATGGGCAAGATCATTCATATGATCAATGGATTTCTGGGTGAAAATACAAACAACGTGGCGAAGCTCACAAGTCTAGTAAGAGGCCTCCAAGCCGTTGTTCAACATCAGTATCATCGGCTGGTCATTGAAGGAGACTCCCAAGTAATAATCCAGCTCATCTCCAAAATCCTTCACGGCAAGCCCCCCTGGCGGATCTCCCCCAGCTGGAGACTCTCTGGTCTTCTGGAGGATTTTGGCGATCTTATCATCTCCAATCTCACTCTAATCCCCTCTCATGTTAAACGAGAAGCCAACAAGGTTGCGAATCACCTGGAAAATACAAGAACTGATGCCAAAGTAGAACTCATATATTGGCAGGCCCTCATCTCTGAAGAAACAGACTTCTCCAGGTATTGCAGAGACCTTGCTTGCAGAGACTTCCCAGCCCCGGATGGGGTGACATGTAGCTCCATGGATACAGGTGGACGCGCACTCAGCCTAGGCATAAATGCTGACGACCACCACCCATGAGTCTGTATTAATGATGGGGGACGGCCATAGCTGTAGTCGCAGGACGAAGGGACCTCTCCCTCGCGCGATCATTTACGACCTCAGTGTTCCCGGGATGGCAAGGGTTAAGTGTGGGTGGGTGACCTCGACTCCTAATTATTTGGTTTTCAATTTTCCCAGACAGAGCGAGACTGCACCTGCCTCGACATTGCTTATAGCTTGGGTGCTCTGGTGCGGTCCAGCATTCATTGTGCCCCGACATTCTGCATTTTCGTTGTATAACTTTTTGTGTGTAACGAGATAGAGCTGGCTTGCTCGTTCTTCGCACCTGCAACTCCTCTCATCCTGGCTCATCTTCCTTCACCTGCAATTGCTCTGTTCCTTCACCATGGCTC
Organism: Picea glauca; assembly: GCA_000966675.3. NCBI lineage: Eukaryota > Viridiplantae > Streptophyta > Pinopsida > Pinales > Pinaceae > Picea > Picea glauca. The sequence continues at coordinate 528,079 of JZKD02S1726948.1, forward strand.
GTAAGAGAGGCATACCTCGCCGTGGCGCAGCCTGGGAGGCACATAAGGCGCAGCGGCGATGAAAGGAGCAATTGGAACGTGCCTTGGCTCTGGCGACATCCATTCTTCGGAAGAAAGCCAGGGCAGAGAAACTGGCACGGCTTGCTACCATTGTTGAACCTGGAGCTGGATGCGGCCGAGACGTCAAGGCTAATACGTCGGGAGTCCTGCAGGAAGTTGGTATTGTGGAGGAGTTTCCCCCCCTACATCGTGGTGGAAGACCCGCTCATGGAGGACCTGTCGAGTATCGAGAAAACCCGCGCCACTGCAGCGACCCATCGGGAGGAATGCAGACCCACTTCGACACTGATAGATGATACCCCCGGCTGTATTGTGGAAGAAATCCCCTGGCCTGGTGACGAAAATTGCAACTGCCATAACATACAGGTGAATGAAGCAGGCATGAAGGGTGCAGAGGTTGATGTGGAGCAGAGGGTGTTCGACGCAGGTTCTGGAGTGGCGGTGGACGTGGGTGGCAGCATGCATGGATCACTCATCCGGGAAGAGCACCTGGCCCTTATGTTCGACCTTCGCGGCCACTTGTCTGACTTGGAGCATTGAGCCCTCCTCATGGGCCAGCCCCTGGACATGCTCCTTGACGCTTTTTCCAACGCTCCAGCTAAGCGGAAATGCCCCCTCTGCGCGCAAGCATTCGCCATCCTGGCTGGGTCCATCCGACAGACTGGCGAGGATGACAGGTCACCAGGAACCTAGGTTTTTATGCTCTCTTGGTTCCTAGTTTTATTATGTTACTGTTTTATGTGCATTTAGACCATAGACATCTGTCCTGGTTTCCTCTGGGCAGGACATATGCTACTCTGTTTTTATGTTCTATCATGCTACTGCTACTCGTCCTCCACCTATGCTGGTTTCTGATAATCGACAACATTTTGGATGATATCAAACCTACTCTTTTGTATACTCTGTAATTTTTTTTTGTCTATCTAATATAGCAGGTTCCACTTTTTATTTAAAAAAAAAATAAAGTGAGATGGCCAAAATTAAAATCTTTGTTCCATTCAATGAGCTTCTAAAGAATAGTGAATATAGAAATCAGATCATTAAGATGCTCAATATGGAAGAAACTTCTGATACTTTAAATATACAATATGATCATCCTGCCATCTTGTTTGACCCACGTGTAGAGAAGAGTAGTGATACTGATGAGGTCCCTCCTTTCTATGTTAGTCTGAAGATTCATGATATGACTTTGCACAATGCTATGTTAGATTCAGGAACATCCCATAATCTGATTCCCAAGGTGGTCATGGACCAATTGGGTATGGACATTACAAGGCATTACACAGACCTTTTTTCCTTTGATTCAAGGAAGGTAAAGTGCTTGGGCCTAATCAAAGATCTGGTGGTATCTTTATCCCAAATTCTAGCAAAAATATGGTCATGGATGTGGTGGTTGATGATATCCCTCCTAAATTTGGCATGTTTTTATCTAGATCATGGGCTGCAACGCTGAAAGGGACTTTGCAAATGGATATTTCATATACCACTATCCATGTGTTTGGCCAAGATAGGAGGTTGTACAGGGAAGTTTTGCTCAAGTAAATGCTCAGTAACAAATCCTAGCCAAACAACCATCCCATTTACTCTGTGGAGACTAATATTGGTTCTTCCATTTTCTTTAATTATTTGAGTTCTAAACATAAGGTGCTAGAGACTGATATGACCATCAACGACAAATCTGATCAACAAAGAGAAGAAATTTCAGATCAGTAAAATAGTGCAAAAAATGAAATGTGGAATATGAGCTTTGATGGAGCTGTCAGCAGAGAAGGAGTAGGAGTTGGTGTGTGGATTAACCCCCCCACATTGGCCACAAAACTTTATTCTTACAAGATTTCTTTTAATTGCACAAATAATATGGCTAAATATGAGGCATTAATGTTGGGATTGAAGAATTTGAAAGAAATGGGTATTAGGATGATAGTTGTACATGGATATTCTGAGTTGATTATAAATCAGGTAAAGGGTATATATCAAGAAAAACATCCTAGATTAAGAGCATATAGTAATATAGGGCTTGACCTTCTTGAATAATTTTCAAAATATAGTCTCTCAGTGATTCCAAGGGGGCATAATTGGATTGCTGATGCTCTAGCTACTTCAACCTCAGTTTTCAAAATTCTAGTTTTTCCTAATAGAGGATATGAGATTGAGGTCAAGAAAAGGCCAACATTACCTGATAATATTAAGTGCTGGTAGGTTTTTCAAGATGACAAACAAGTAGAAAATTTCCTTAAGATGGATGGTGAATTTTCAAATTTGAACATTGATGAGGAATATTGTTATGAAGAAGAAGATGAAACTGTGTTCGCAAATAATGACTATTTCAAGAATCAGATTGATGGTAAGGATATAATGTAGATAAAAAATAACATCATTCCCAAATTCCTGGTCCCATTAGAAAAACTCTTTGACAACAATGATGTGGCCAGGAGTCCTAAAATTATTGTTAATGATGAAGATGTTGAAGATTGCAACATTGGGACTCATGAAGATCCCAAGATCATTAAGATATCCATGACTCTTAGCCCAGAGGTCAAGAAAACGTATATCAATCTAATGAAAGAATTTCTTGATGTTTTTGCTTGGAGCTATGAAGATCTAAAGGTCTATGATACTAAGGTGATTCAACATGTGATTCCAATCAAGGAGGATCACAAACCTTTCAAGCATAAATTAAGAAGAATTAATCCTTTATTGCTTCCATTGATTGAAAAGGAGATAAATAAGTTTTTTGAAGCCAAGATCATAGTGTCCTTGAGATTTTCTAAGTGGGTGGAAAATCTGGTACCTGTCAAGAATAAAAGTGGAGAGATCAGATTGTGTGTGGATTTTCGGAATCTGAACAGGGTATCTCTCAAGTACAATTACCCACTACCCAAGATGGATCACATTCTGCAGAAGGTGGTTGTTTCTAAAAAAATATCAATGTTGGATGGCTTCTCTAGGTACAACCAAATCATGGTAAACCCTGATGATCAGGAAAATACAACCTTTACAACACCATGGGGCACCTTCATGTATGCCAAAATTCATTTTGGGATCATGGATGTAGGAGAAACTTTCCAAAGGGCTATGGATATAGCCTTTGCAGATGGAAAAGAAAAATTTATTGTTATTTACTTAGATGATATCACTGTATATTCAGTTTCTGATGATGAACATATTAAACATCTAAGGAGGGATTTTCAGAAATGTAGGAAGTTTGGAATCTCATTGAACCCCATGAAGTCTAATTTTGGCATGGAAGAGGGAAAGTTTCTTGGTAACATTATTTAAAACGAGGGAATAAAGATAGATCCCAATAGAGTTGAAGGAATCCTTAAAATTGGTACACCTAGAAGCAAGAAAGAAGTACAATCTTTCCTAGGGAAAGTAAATTTTCTGAGAAGGTTCATCCCTAATCTGGTTGAAATCATAAAGCATATCACTAACATGCTCAGGAAAGGAAGTGATATAAAGTGGAATCCTGAATCCAGAAAGTCTTTTGAATATATTAAAGTGGCATTCACCAAATCCCAAGTGTTGGCTAGTCCCAATTTTGAAAAATAATTTATATTGTTTTCTTTTGCCTCAGAATAGACCATTGTTTGTGTTTTGTTACAAAAATATGAACATAAATTTGAAAAGAAGGCTTATGCACTGGTCAAGACCCTAAAGGAGTTTAGATTTTACATCTTCCATTCCCATACCGTTGCTTATGTGCCCAATAGTTCTGTGAAGGACATCTTGACTCAGCCTGATCCTAAGGGTAAAAGGGGCAAGTGGATAGTTGTGTTGTTGGAGTATGAACTCGAGATCAAACCTACAAAGTTTATCAAGGGTTAGGGACTTGCAAAGTTGATGGCACAGTCAAATTGTGAGCTCTTAGGAATTAATTTCATTGTTGATTTGTCAAAAAATTCAGAAGAAGAAAAGGTCCCTCGGTTATCCCAAATATTCCTTGACTCCTCATGGTATGCTGACATTATTTATGTGTTGATAAATTTGCAGGATCCTCCTGAATTGAGCAAAACCAAGGCCAGGTTTTTGAAGCTAAAATAATTTTTTTTTTGTATTCTAAACCAATCTCTGTATTGGAAGGATCCGGGTGGGATATTGTTGAGTTGTTTTCTAGAGGAAGAAGTAGAAAAAACTATCAGAGAGTTTCATAAAGGTGATTTTGTAGGGCACCATTATTGGAAAACTACTGTGCACAAGATATTGAGGGTTGGGTTCTACTGGCCTAGCATTTTTTCTGATGTTTAAAAATAAGTTTCAAGTTATCATGAATGCCAATTTTTTGATGGAAAGAGAAAACTACTGCCTTTGCCCTTGAAGCCTATCTCTATTGAAACACATTTTAGACAATAAAGCCTTGATTTCATAGGATAAATTCATATAGAGTCCTCATAAGTGGATACTGACAACCACAAAATACTTCACCAAGTGGATTGAATCAGTCCCCAAAAGGAAAGCCACATATATTGTTATCATTCAGTTTTTGGAAAACAATATTTTGTCTAGATTTGGTTGTCCAATTAAAATCATTACTGACAACGCAAAAACATTCAAGTCCAAAAAGATGGAAAAAATTTTCATTGATTACAAAATAACTTTTGGCCATTCCACAACTTATTACCCCCAAGGTAATGAGTTGGCTGAGTCGTCCAATAAAAGTTTGACCAGAATTATCAAAAAACTGTTGCGAGATAACAAAAATGCTTGGCACAAGAAGATTATTTATGCACTATGGGCTGCTAGGATCACTACTATAAGGTCTATTGCCACTTTGCCTTTCCATATTGTGTATGGCACAGATGAAATTTTTCCTACTTCATTAGGATTTCTAGTGATGAGATTGCTACATGAGAAAGATGTTGAACCAGATGCCACTCAAAGGAGGACAAATGAACTAATAAATGTTCAACAAACAAGAGAGAAAGCCTTGAACAACTCTCAACTACACCAATACATGATTAAAAGGGATTTTGACATGCATACTAAGGAAGATGATTTCAAAGTGGGGGATTTGGTGTTGAAATGGGATGCTAGGAATGAAGACAAAGGAAAGCATGGAAAATTCGACCATATGTGGCTCGAACCGTTCAAAATTGTGGCATACCATGGAAATAATGCCTATCTGCTATAGGAACATAATGGATATCTCTTTGGTGGAGGACCTGTGAATGGCAGGTTTCTCAAGAATTATCTCGCTTAAAGAGGTTTTCACCCTTTCCATTTCATTGTATATAACCATATTCTTTTTTTAGTTGATGCAATTGAAATCAAATCAACAGAAATTGAATCTCGAAGTGAAGGCCCTAAGTTTATGTTGAGTATAATTTGAGTTATGTGAATGAAGTTTCATGAATAAGATGTTGATCAATTTAGTTCATGAGTGAAATAAATACCAATGGGCGGGCACTTGGTCTGTCGTTCTTTTCTACCTCGTTGGGAGGATAACATCCCCAGTTGGAGGCCATGTTAGTCACCATTAAATTTTTTTGTGCGAAATCAAGATTTCAGAATCTGACGGAACACTAAACCGGTTGGGAAGCTTGATAAATTAGGAAAGGGGCTAAATATGACAGGGAAGGGATAAATCTGGCAGGAGCGCTAAGCTGATCAGGCTCAACGCATCACGGATCGTGAGTTCTCAAGATCAACGATCGAGAATGTTTTTCGAGGGAGAAGTTGCGCAGGGGTTAATCTTGGAGAGAGATCGCGAAATTTAAACCACAGTTTTCTTTCGAGGTTACGTGGCATCACCAAGTGCATTTTGGGATGAAAAGAGGGTTGCCTCAAACCACTTTTTCATGCCCCCGAAAAGTGGAAAAATATAAAAGGGAATTTTGTTTTTTATTTTATTTTATTTTGAATGCTGGACCGTTAAAACCTTGGCATGACCACCATCTTTCACCTGCATCTCAACAATACACCAACTGCACACCATTGTTGTTCGTTTCCAGGTATTTTTCACCACAACCATGGATCCCATCATAACCTTAGTAACATAAAAAGATCCTTTGAAAAATGAAGCCCTAATTGACCTAGATTAAGATGTTTTTGATATTGATATCATTGTTTCTCCTATCTCTGTGTCTAGGAGAAACTTGTCCGATAAAGTAGGAAGATGTATACCATTCCTTGAAGTAGTCTAGGCCACCATAGTCCCTTATGTTGTTGAAATTGCTTTCCCGTTTCCCGAATTTATAGGTTGGTGCACCGAACATTATTATATGAAGAAAGAGTTAGCGTGAATAAACGAGGGTCTGTGGTCTTATGTAGGGTAGAGAGTTTGTCAATTCGAGAGTCCCTCGATATACCAGATGTTTTTTCGCAATTTCTGAACCTTTCAATGAAGAAAAGTGTATTAGGGTATATAGATAATGTCCATCATAGGTCCGAGATCTGTTTTTAAAGAAAACTATCAAAACTGAACATTTTTCAGAGGGGATGTATTTTCTGATTAATGTGAATATAATGGTCATTGAAGTCCAATGGGTCTTCTCGTTATTGAGTCAAGTTTTAGGTATAGACAATGAAAAATATGTGGTTGAATTCTTGCTTGGTTTCCTTTTAACCTTTTTAAAGTTAGAGTTTGATCTACCAGTCTGTATCATCTTTGATCATTTCCTAGATGATAATATCCATAAACAACTAGTGAATTTTTTCTCTCTAAGACATTTCAGATACTACACGTATCTGTTGAAAATTTTCCTGGAAACCAACAAGAGATAATTTCCTGAAGCAACATTTGTTTCAACTAAATGTAAAAGGATTACATTACTTATATTCATCAACAAATTCATGTCCATAATTTACAGTTTGATTTTCAATACCATCATACATAGTGTTTTGGATGACATGAGGAGCTATCTACAACCAAATCCAGAGAACAGAGTGGGGGATTGGGTATTATTCATGCAGTTAACAGTAATCTCAGTTTATGGTTTCTATGAATCCCCTTACCTATTGCCTATTTTTCTGACCCCTAGAATATTTTCCCTTGAATTCATCAGGCATAGAATTATATCTGAGACATAGAATTTTCGGAAGTTGCACAAAGCCTCCAACCTCAAGTTCCCTTTTTTCATTGGCCCCTTCATTGTAAAAACTAGATCATGCTTATCTCAGGTTCAAGCAAAGCTTGAAGAGTTTGTTTTTTCACAGCTACAGGGAAGAATATATGATCCACACCAAATCATAACTAGGAGAAGATTGATGAACAAATAGGCCCCTTATGAGAATGAATAGGTTGAGGGTTTGATAAGTTGGCAAACCTCAAAGTATGTGTTGATATGGAAGCTATATTGCAAAAAAATCAAACAAAACAAGTGGAGGAAACCTTGCAACAAAGTCAAACACAAAAAGCTTCTCAGAAAATGATAGTCAAAGTTCCTAAGATAAGTGTTTACAACAAGAGAGGCAGTTCAGAGGCCATGGGCATTAGTGACCACCAAACTTCCTCAAAGAAGATGAAGATTACAAAGTCTACACAGATAGTGGATTTAGAAGAGGAAGAGCCCAAAGAACAAGAAAATCCAGATATGGTGGAAAGTGGTACCAACACTGTAGAGGTCAAAAAGGGAAGTAAACTCTAAAGTGAAGGTAATTCAAGAATCTTTAGCAGCAAGAAATATATCTTTGATAAAACATTTGCGATAGTTTATCAATCTAGAGAATATTTGGAAAAACAATATGCTGAGAAGGGTAATATAGCTCTCGCTGAGATGAGGGATTTAGTCCCTAAAGTGGAAAATATTTCCCATCATAAATCTTCTCTGTTCACAGTAAGAGACGTTGAAAATAGGACCTTTAACATTGTAGTTGTATATGAAGACAAAGTCTCTGAGATAAAGATAATATATGACAACATCATTTCTCTAGACAAGGTCAAATTCCATAACCATACCAGTGATATGTTGTATTCTGATTACTTGAGTTTAAGCTTGAAGAATTAAAAAATGTCATCTTATGCAATGAAATTGGAAGCACAATTGAGGCAGGAAAAGGAATCCACTAGATCTTGACAAACTCATGTTAGGAGGTTGGAATATGAAGGCCCCCAAGGGTTGAAATCCTCATTGGATGAGAAAGACAAATTAATTCAAAGTCCGAAGAAGAAATTGAAAATGTCTTCTACAGAACATCGAAAAAAAGCAGAATTGGTTTCTCCAGAACAAGAAAATGAGACACTTCGTCAAGATATAATGGAATACAAGGCTAGAGTGTTTCAACTAGAATGAGAAAAGGTGAAATGGTCACAAGAGAAGACAAAATTTCTAAACAAGGTTGTAGTTGCAGCTCTTGCTGCAAGAGTTGGGTCAAACACTGAAGGACCTATCTAGGCTATGTCACAAGTTAGCTTGAAAGAAGGAGAAATCAAAGGGATGAAAGGAATCATAGAGAAATTGAAGCAGGATATGTAGGTAAAGGATGAAAGAATGCCTCAATTTCAAAAGGAGAATGAATTCTTGCAATAAAGAATAGAGAAATTGAGGATGAGGTTAAGAGGCAAAGGTCTATTGCAAGGGGCCAAGCATATCATCTGGGAATCTATAGCTGTTGAAGCTTCCAAGTTCAGAACATATTTGAATTTCATTAATGATAAAGACAATATATCCATCAGTGCCAAAAGTAGATGCACTATTGTGAATGAAACTTTAACAAAGAAACCATCAGAATGGGCCCAAAATGCCATAAATCTAGTCAATGTTGTTCCTAGTACATACCTTCAGAATATTGGGGTTAAAGACATAACTACATTGATTATCCAGGCCAGAAGGGTTATTGCTAAACATAACTTGTTCAAATCATTCCAAACCAAGGCAACACAGATGGAACAGAGTGTACAATAGTTCAAGGATTTGTTTGAAGAATATTTTACCAAAGGCCTTCCACCATTTTGGGATGGCAAGGGAAAGTTGTCTGATCAGGAAGAATACAATTCTTGTTTGACTCAGTGAAGAAAGGATCATTCCAAGTTTGAAACCCTAGAGGAAAGTCTGAAAGGAGCTACTTTAGTTGAGCATCTAATTACAGATTTTGAAATCTTGAATCAGTTCAAAACAATTAAGTTGGGACTGCCAGTCATGTCATATTCTTCTTCCATTGACTTGGAGATTCTGATAAAGGAAATGATAGATTATGATATTCCTTCTAACTTGCAATGGAAGTAAATAATCAGGTTGGGTAATAAAAAATAAAGTTTTCCAGGGCCCAGTAGATGATGTCCAGATGTCACTAAAGATGGCAGATCGCGTGGAAGACCAAATCAGAACAAGTGGCAAACAAAAGGATTGAAACACCATAGAAGATAGAATCTGGATCAAAATTGGTTTCTTGCTGATCATTGTAGTCAGTTTCAAAACCGAAACGTTTCATTTTAATCATTGTAATCGGTTTCAAAAACGAAACATTTTTTTGTAATCATTGTAATCGGTTTCAAACCAAAGGAACTCAGCTTTTATAAATATTAGGAGTTCCAAATGTATTAAGGGCTGGAAGAAGTGAAAGGGCACGATTTTAGCTATTAGTAACTTGAATGTAATTTTCTAAAGATGGATAGAATACACATGTAGATGTCCTCAATTTTCCATGAAAATATTCTAATGGTGGTGGTCTGAGTTTCGTCTTCTTTATTCGTATGTATTTCATGTGTGATTGAATTTCATTTTCACTGTCTTATGTTTAAATTGGATAGTCAAAGGCCCATAATTCATCCCATGATGCTCTTGGATTAAGAAATTTAAATTGTGTTAATTTATTCCTAAATAATATATACTTCATTTATTTAATTCTCTGATACAGTTATATGTTTTTCCTTTCTTCTTACACTCTGCAAATTTACAATTTATAACTCAGATTTAATGCCTCATTTAGCCTCTATCCTCTGGATATTTCTACCTACCAATCAATGCTTCCATTTGTTTCATAAGTTTGACTCCATAGCCCTAAGTGTCCCTCCCCTTCCTTGCTAGAAAAATTATAAAAAAACCCTTCAAAGAAACTAAACCTAGCCATTGAATTGCTAAAGAAAACTCATCTATTAAAGACCAAGTGACAGGGGAGAGCCCTCTCTGATATGAGAAGGCTAGTACCCAGCTCTAGAGTGGTTTGTAGGTTACCTCTATCGTTTGTTTTATCAACCCAAGAAATTTACAGAGTGCTAATAAGTGATGTGACCACAAGTAGTTAGAGTTTTTCTATTGAAAGTCTATTTAAGAGATAGGAGGCTATGGAATGATATTTCGTTTGTTGTTCTATTTGGAACTTTTATCAGTGAACAATTTCCCCACCTTAAGAAGCAGGTGAACATTTATTTCTTTCTTCTTCTTATCATAATAGGAGGGTATATTTTTCATATTTCCTCTAGCTATCTATTGTATATTTTTTCTATAATTATAATCTCTATATGATTGTTTGTGTTTGAATTTTAAGGATTAAGGAACACTACAAGTGTTATGAACCAACACCTTGAGAATGATAAGAAGTCAATGAATGATAGTCCAATTTGAGGGGGAAACCTCATTTTACAATATATTCAAACTACAATATCAAATAATATCATTCAAATAATAGGTCTCATTGGTATATATATAGGATACAAAGGCTACAATTATAATGAATGGGTATATTGAAGGGTTCTAGTTGACCTACTAATATAACACTAGAAATGTAAAAATTCAATATCGAGAGCTTAATCAAGGGTTTTATACTTAACATGGGGCTTTGTCTAAGGATTAACATGTCCATCCCATTCATATAAGTGTTTTTCTCAACACTTTACTAACCATAGGTGTTTCTTCATGAATACATCATCTTCGCATGTTTCATCTTCCACTGGTAGGTTCTTCCATTCGATGAGGTACTCAATAATTGATTGATTTCACAGTTGCTTAATCCTTGTTTCAAGGATTGTTTCTGGTTCTAATATGATTTCCACTTCTTCAATAATATCTAGTAAAATAGTTTGGAATGGGAACTTGTCACCAATTACATTCTTTAATAATCAAGAAACATGGAAGATTGAATGTATATGTGAGTATCGAGGAAACTCCAATTTGTAAGACAAACTTTCAGTCCTTTGAAACACCTTATAGGGAAAATAATATTTGGGTGCTAATTCATTATCCTTATTTTTTCATGAGGGACATCTATTTATATGGTTAACCTCAAAAATACCCTATCCCCAACTTCAAATTCCATTTCTTTGCAATGTTGATCTACTTGTTGTTTCATCCTATTTTGTGCCATAACCAAGTTTTCATTCAATAGTTTGAGAACCTCTTGTTGGTTCCCTATGTGGTCCTCCATTGCTTGAACCTTTGCAGTCTTTTTCAAGGGAGATGTGATGGAGGATGATATCCATAAAGTTCTAGAAATCCAGACATTTTTTATGAAGTATGTAAGGATTTTTTATACCACCATTCTACCAAGGAAAACCCCTTGACCCATCGTGTATGTTTATTAGATGCAAGTAAATGGATACATCCTTCTAAAAATTTATTCACAATCTCATTTTTCCCATTGGATTGAGGATGGTAAAATGAGTTGTGAGCCAATTGAGTACCCATAAAAGAAAATAATTTAGTCTAAAAGAACTTTGGCTAAGTTGAATGATGTTGACCTCTAATATTTCTTCGATCGTTTGCTCAATATCACTCTTCTTCTCATATGGATACCTATAAGTCCCAATGATAGGTGGTACACTTGTTGGTTACAAATTAATGAATAAAATTATCATGATCTCAAGTAGGTGGAAGACCCTTAGGTATTTCTCCCAATACCTTGGAGTGATTGTTGATAACTATTTGGAGATCCAATGTAGTAGAGGATATAAATACTTGAACATCCAGTGAGAAAAAATGTGCAATTACACCATGGTGTCCCTTTTTGAGTATTTTTTTCATTCTATTAGAGATTATCACCTTAGAGGGTTTCCCTTGGGTACATCTAAGATTAGTTTCCTTTCCTTCTAAGGAAAATCTCATGAAAATATATTGAAAATTAAGGGCCACTATTCGTAATGATTTTAACCATTGGACACTTAATATGACATCGACACCACCAATTTGGATCGAAATCATGGGAATATGCAATAAATACTCCCCCATATTGAGCTTACTACTATGGAACTTCCCTAAACAATTTATGGTACCTTCATCTACAATCATTACTTGAAACTGTGGTGCTATAAATACAAATCAATTTTGACATTTTTCTAATTTGTAATTGATGAAGTTATGAGTACTACCAGAATCAATCAACAATGTTACCTTTTTATTTTTGATATATTGCTCTAGCTTGAGGGTTTGTGGAGTATTGATGTTGGCCAATGCATGACAATATATCAATGGAGTAGTCTTTTGTAGATATAGATATTGTGATGGTTATGATTCTTGATCTTCTTCCTCTTCACAATTTATGTCGAATAATTTATTCTGACCACATTTATGCCCCTTACTGTACTTTTTTTCACAACTCAAACATATTCCCTTTGATATTATTTCATCTATTTGTTGAGGTATCAACCTTGTTAGTTGAATGTTCTCTTTTAAATTTTCCATAAAGAGATCTAAAAAATTATCTTATGGCATGTTATTTACCTTGAGACTAAGCTTTTGGAATTGTAGAGTGTGCTTTACAATCATACCCTTTTCCCAAAGGTTTATCAATTGACTAAAGAATGTATTTATTTGAATATCCCAATAATGTGATATCAATTCACATGTAAAAATGGACCAAGAGATAATAGAATTATTTTTTCTTTCATAGAGCAATTGATACCAAACAAATTGATCATTTTCTAAATACAAGGATTCAATAGTAACCTTTTCTAAGATTGGTAGTTTGTGTAGATCAAATAATTACTCCATCTAGGATATCCATGTTATAGGATATTTATAATCAAGCTTCCTCGTATTGATCTTTCTAATGAAGTGGCTCCTTGGTGTTGGATTGAATCCTTGATGATGTGGTTATGGAAGTGATGAATTATTCTGAGATTCAATATTTGAGTTCTCCAATTGTGATAAAATACTCCCCATATGTGATTGAGTTTCAACACCATTGTTCTCCTTATTTTCTTTATTTTCTCGGATCTCCATATCCTTTTTATGGATGCTTTGTAGGAGAGTGGATTCTATGGACTTCATGTATTTCTACATTTCATGCATGTATTTTTGTATTTCTTCCTTATTTTCATCCATCTTATTTTACATTTTTTCCATATTCCTTTCCATCTCTTGATTTTGTTTTTGTCTGTTTAACACCTCATTAATTTTTTATTTACCTAGTAATCCACTCATTAATTTGTTCCTCCAATTTGGATAGTTTTTTATGTATCCCCTCCTTTTCTTCATGAGTTATAGATGAGATTTATGGAGGTTTAATTGGTGTTCAATTTTTTTTGGAGCCACGTGGGATAAAAATAATAATAAACTTCTATTGTATCTTTATCACAATATATTGAATCACCAAAAATATATCTTCCAATAAAAATTTATGCCAATTGTAAGCTACGTACCTTTAATACCCTAATTTTGGAGACGGTCTGGATAGTTGACCTTTGTCCTGATATATTTTTGAAATTTGAATCCTTATGAGTTTAATATTTTTTATTGTAGTAATATTATATGACTTCTTTAAATCCTGAAAATTTCACAGTTCGAACCTTCAATGATAAAAACAATATAGTAAAAATACTAGAATGAGTTGTTTAAGACTAATTTCAGGATTAGTAAACAAACCAAGATTCAAAAAGATATATATCATAAATCATAATGATCCAAAATATGAAACTAATTCCACATGTAATTTTCTATGTCTCCTTAGGATTCATAAAATTTCAGATTCTGAAAATTGATCGAAATAGTTTTATTGTGAAAATAAAAAGATGAATCATTTGAGGCTAATTTCAAGACTAGTCACAAACCCTAATTTCAACAAAATATATATCTACAAATATAATGACCCAGAACCTGAAATTTGTACTTGAATTAATTCTCTATGTCTCCTCAGTCTCTTAAACATTTTTCTATTTTACGCATTCTAGAAAAAAAGCTATAGAAAAAATTCCAAGATGTCTGAGATGAAGGAGTGAACCCCTAGTATCGTATGTTGTGATACCAAATGTTATGAACCATGCCTTGAGAATGATAAAAATTCAATGAATAATAGTCCACTTCAAGGCAACAACGTCCTTTTATAATATATTCAATGTAGACTATGAGATACGATATCCTAAGACTAGGTATGTATGTGTGTGTGTGTGTGTGTGTGTGTGTGTGTGTGTGTATGGGAGACAAAGGGTACAATTATAATGAAAGGGTACACCGGCTTAAAAAATAACTTGAATTCCACTTGTTGTTAATAATCCAAGTTATTTTTTAAGCCGGTACACCTCCAGTTTTTAGTATATTTCTTTTAAGGACAAATACATGTTTTGATGTATTTAGATAACACAAACATATATTTTTTGATGGGTAAAACGATGGTTAAGGAAGAATACACATAGAATTAAATACAAGTCATGTCACCTAGTTGGACATTCTTGTAACTTCTATTAGTACCACTTCAAGCAGTACCGCATTAGAAAACACCTATATACATAATTTTACACATAGCCTTAGGTATATCAAAATCCCTTTAGTTTCACCTAAAACCAACTTGGTAACATAAAAATGTATATTTCGTGTTGATATAGTTAACCTATAATAACACCTGGGAAGATCACTCTCACATACTAGGGTATCGAGTAGTAAGGATAATGATATGACCTATCCTCCTTAGTTCATGTCATGAATTAATCAGTTGAGTCGTATTGTTGGAAACCCTTTTTTATATTAGAGAGTTATATTGCTTGACAATCCTCTATCCTTAGGATCCTAAATACCCTAACATTTGTAGTTGGCCAATGAAATTCCTACATATTTTCATTGAGAAGGAATTAGGAAATTATGTCATTATAGTAATATTCAACAGAGTAATACTCCTACTAGGATTAAAAAATAATTTTGGGATATTCCATCACCATTGTGAGAGACCCATCTAAAAATATACATTGTGTCATGATGACCACTTGGGTCTACCTCTCAAGTAACCACTTTTATGTGGACCCAACAATATAATGATTTATGGTATATACGAAAAAACTCCTTTCAAGTCACTAATCAAAGTGAGATAAGTGGGGAGAAAAAATTAAAAATAAAATTAGGTGGTCCCCTGGTTTGGATTCGTTATATATATAACATGCAGAACCAAAAGCATGCCCCACCTACTTAGAACCGACCTCTTGAAACCAATGTTTCTATTATTGAGTCTTCACTCAAAGGTATTAACACAATGAACTAACACTAAGGCTAGGAGTTGGAGGTGTTAACTTCCCACTTGGGTATCGATATGCCAAATGCAAACATTAATCTAATACAATGATGAATCCCTATCCAATGAAGTGCAGGCCACTCACAGACTCTTTCTAGATAACTCGAACGTACATTTTAAGGATCAAAATTCATGGAACCACTTTCCAAAGGTCGACATGAATAAATTTGATGGTTTCAATTATTTCAAAAGAGTTATCTAAATGGAACCTTATTTGTTTCTCCATGGAATTACTATTGACTTATAGAAACTAAAATTTGGGGTGTTATATTTGTGTTCATCATGTTGTAGTGGTGGAAATGGTATAATAAAGCTTATGGAGGATACATTACTTCGACCCAATTTTTGTAGGCCCCTTATGTTGATTTTCAACAGGACACCCACTATTAGGGATGAAAGAAAAAATTACACCAAATTGACATAGTTATTGACTATATTGTTTCCTTTGACAATTTGCAATATGCACAGAGGACCTAATTGATGCATTTTTTAAGAAACTTTTCATCAGTGGTCTCAATGAGATAGTTATATCACACATCATGATGTAGTTCCCAAAAACATGGTTAGAATCTTGTGAATATCTAAAGAATATGATATGGTGATCAATTCCCAAACCAATACACACTTATTCACTATGCTCCCTAGGACTATAGTGGAAAATACCCCTAACCTCCTCAACTCGTATCCAATCAGAATCCACTAGTTATATCAAAAGATATGGTAGGACACCGCCACCTTTTCTATAATTGTGATGAGTAATATTTTGAAGGGAAAAAATGTAAATAATGTAAATTATTTCAAATGGATGTATCTCCATAAGAACACTCAAAACACACATCCATTAGAGGGACTCCTAAACTAGACTTGGATGATTCCACCCCTCCAATGGATGGGGATTTCTTTTTATTTCCATTCTTTATATAGTTTCTCGACACCCTAAACATTGAATCTCATTGGTTATATCAAAATCACAAAGGAATTTCCTTTATTAATAGTGGCATCACCCACAATTTTACTCATAGTAGAGTGGTCATGATAACCCACTGTTATATTCATCCTATACCTAATTTTAAAAGTATGATTTCCAATGGTGGTATCATGAAATGTGTCGAATAATGTGAAAATGTGAAACTCCAAATGGTAATGTATAATAGAAAAACCCACTTGTTTTATATTGACAAGGGTATTTGTGAAGGACCTATTTGGAATTAAATTTGGTTCCCCTAAAAATATAACCTCTAATCACATGGAAAATATATTAAAGAAAATCCACTCAAGAATTATTACGTAGTTCAATTCCATTGGTCCTATATAACCATCAATAGTATTTGAAACATACCAGGGATTACCACCTTCACGAGGGGAGGATGACCATGGTATTCCAATGATTCTCTATATTTTACCACACAATGTGCATCATTATATTTTTGTTTTTCCTCATATGAGATATAATCGATATATTATTACAATGATGAGTATTCCATATATAGGGAACATATGGTGACCATCCATGAAAGGATGTGTCTCTTGAATAATCAATAAGTATTTAATATTATCATTTACTTATTATATATGAATTTTAATAATCAATAATTATATTATTAATTATTATTCTAAGAGAATGTCTTCTCGTTTTTTTCCAAACATAAACACTCCCTCTCAACAAGGGAGACATGCTAGATCATGCCAAGCTTGTCTCTGAAGTATACAAACTCCACCCTAGACTCATGACACTTTTTTGTAAGTCTTGGGAGATGTCTCTCTCCCACCTGAACCGAGGAGAAACTCCTTTTGTGGCTCTCCCTCTGAGCCAATTAACTCTCTCTAATATTAGGCTCACTCAGAGTCCACATGTAATAACATACAATATCTTGAGTCTTTATCATTCCTTGTCAAATCACCATGAATAGGACAATGAAGACACCAGGATCTTTCACCACAAGTACACACCTGTGAGTGAATGTTATCCTTATGCTAACTGACAAGTGGAAAACACTTCAAGCACTTTGAGTTCATATTCTTCCTTGTCATGATCAAGGAACGACTATGTATGGGCCCATTTACCACAAGTGCACCTTTATGATAAATGTATCCTCTCCCTTGGTCTACAGCCCAGTCTAGGAGACATTATTCCCAATGTTGAAACATCAACACTTTCTCTTAGCTAGGGAGGTATCTTTATGTGGTAGTACACAACTATTGTCCAAAGACACGCAGTCTCTACCAGTGGTACACAACCACCATAGTAGAAAATGGTTTGTCACAAATGACACTCCCATGTGGACTTCTATAGGCTACACCCTCTAGAAACACTAGGGTCAACTCCCATAGTGTGTGACGTCAAGGGTCAACTCCCTTGACATGTCCTCATGTGATCTCCACATGGGATAATGGGATATAAGCCCAAATGAACTTATCACTTCTCGAATAAGTGTCCTCACAGATAAAATCAACTCAATTAATAGAGGAGTATGATATGGAGAATGTTTGTTACACATGGCACTCCCATGTGGAATTCTAGAGGCTACACCCTCTAAAAACACTAGGGTCAACTCCCATAGTGTGTGACATCAAGGGTCAACTCCCTTGAAATTTCCTCATGTTCTCTCCACATGGGATGTGTCCTCATGTGCTATCCACAAGGGACGCTGGGCTATAAGCCCAAATGCACTTATCCCTTCTCGGATAAGTGTCATCACAGGTCAACTCAAATCAGTCACATAGGAGTAAGATCTGGAGAATCTTTGGAAGATGCAAACATCAAAACTCCCTCTCAGCAAGGGAGACATTCTCTGCCACACCAAGTCTATCACATAAGTACTTGAACTTCGTCCCAGTTTGGTAAGAACATCAAAAACCTCTCATTTGTAGGAAGGTACAACACCAATACTTCCTTCCTATGCACCATGTCTCAAATGTAATGGTACTTGATCTCAATGTGGTTCGATTTGTCATGAAACACTAGATTTTCTTAGATCTTCACACAACTTTGGTTACCATAATGAATAATGGTG
Organism: Picea glauca; assembly: GCA_000966675.3. Lineage (NCBI taxonomy): Eukaryota > Viridiplantae > Streptophyta > Pinopsida > Pinales > Pinaceae > Picea > Picea glauca. The sequence goes on from JZKD02S1726948.1 coordinate 546,522, forward strand.
GAATCCAACACATGTTCGGATAAATATTCAAGGAGATTGCAAAGCCACACTACTTCACAGGCTGACATACTTAATGCAATGTAATCTTCTTCTGTTGTGCTCAAAGGCACATAAATTTGTTTCTTGCTACACCAAGAAACCACGGAAGAACTCGAAGGTGATATTTCTGTCCACTACACTCCATGCCCAATCAAAGTCAATATATTCTTTCCATATCATATCAATACTAGAAGTATATCGCAGACCATGTCCAACTGTGCCTCGCAAGTATCTCAACACATGCTTCGCAACAATCTAGTGTGTCTATCTCGACTGACTCATAAACTGGCTAAATGCACTCATTGCATAGAAAATATTTGGTCTGGTGTTAACCAGATACATCAATGATCTAATCAGTTGTCTGTACAGAGTCAGATCAATTTCGTTAGAATCGAAAAAATACACACTTAGTTTCTTCAGATTCGTCACTATTGGTGTAGCCACATGCTTCAAGTTCAACATCCCAAACTTCCTCAATATCTCAACTGTGTACTTCCCTTGACTCAGGAATATCGCATCAGTTATCTGCCACACCTCTAGTCCCAATAAGTAGTGCATCATACCAAGGTCCTTCATCTCGAACTTAGAGGCCAACACATAATTGCATTAATCAATAAGGCTCTATGTACTCGTGAGGAATAAATCATCAACATAGATGACCAAAATGAAGGACTCACCATTAATAGTCTTGTATTATAGGTTGGGATCAACAACACTTTTTTTGAAGCCATAAAATCATCAGGTGTCCATAAATCCTTGCATACCAAGCTCGACGTGGTGGCTTGAGTTCATACAAGGCCATCTTCAACCTGCACACATGAGACTCATTTTCATGTATCACGAAATCATCTGGCTTCTCGATGTATACTTCTTCCTCAATATCTCCATTGAGAAAGGTTGTATTTACATCCATCTGATGTAATATCTAACCCATGGATGTTGCAGGGGAAATAATCATCCAGATAGAAGTGTATCGAGCAATGAGAGAAAATGTCTCCTCATAATCTATTCCCTCCACCTGAGAGAATCCTCTAGCAACAAATCTCGTTTTGTGCCTCTCGATGCTCTAGTCAACTATGTGTTTGATCTTGTAGATCCATTTGGAAGTCACTACAAAATTCCCTTTAGGTCTCAGAACAATATCCCACACATCATTCTTCATGATGTATTGATACTCCTCCATCATGACATCTCTCCATACTGGATGACTAGTTGCCTCCTCATAACAGGAAGGCTCAAAATGAATGATGTGTCTCATAGATGTGGCATAGCATGAATATATATAAGGTCTCTTTCTCACTCGGAAGGTACCACAAGGAGATGGATATCCTTATGCCAATTGTAGATTTTGATGATCCCATGTAGGTCTCTTCTGACCTACTACAATATCTCTGGGAACATCAACTAGAGCTCAAGGATCAACGAGATCAATTGGATCAATAGGAACCATCTCTTTCTGTCTATCACTATCAATATTCATGTGAGTTCCTTTAGATCTCCTGAAAATTTCCTCCTCCTCAAAGGTAACATATCTACTCACCTCAATCTATCTCTGACAAGGGATGTAGATCCAATATGCCTTCGAAGACTCACTATACCCCACAAATGTACCCTTTCTTCCTGAAGGGTCTAGCTTGGTCCTTTTCTCCTTGGGTACATGAATGTATATTGGACACCCAAATATCCTGAAGTGGCCAACCTCAGGATTCACTCATGAACTGTGTCCATACTAGACATATTGTGATTCCCTCGTGGAACACATGTCTAAGACATATCGAGGTTCCCTCATGGAACCAATGTCTAAGACATATCGATGTTCCCTCACAAAACCAATGTCTCACAAGACACATTAAGGTTTCCTCGTGAAACCAATGTCTTGGTTCCTTCATCTGACTGTCTGAGGCATGTCAGGATGAAGTCCACATTCCCTCCTACTAGTCCATATAGGACCCTCCCGTTCAATATCAAAATAAGTTATAATCTCAAATGGTGGATCTTCACTAGCGAGCAATCCTTCATGGGTAGTCCAAAGAGATATCTATCAAAATGTGTGCCCATATCCATTAGAAAAAACTGGTGCCCAGTCTACCTCATTGTCTACTCCCTCTCTGATATCTCACCATATCACCAATTTCGACTAGATTTTTCATATGAGATGATATAGTATGTTTCTAAAAGACACTATGAAGGTTCCTTACTAAGGCAGAGCCGAAATCGATGTTTTCCTCATAATGAAATTATAGTTCATTATCCTAATGGAGATACTGATGGTGATGGTTTCAACGACATGTCAATACCTACAAATATGTTGAAAGATCATGAATGCAAGATGGATGATGATTTTTTATTTTGAATAATTGTGTGTATAGTTTGTGATCCAGCACTAGCTCAACACCGACATGAGAACAAGTCCAAGAAATTATGTTCGTCACATTTTTCTAGAGCCTAAATTTCTCATTGAATATTACACCGAGTATCTTTGTCACCACATCGTGAACATTCATGACCCACATAATTGTGAGGCCCAATTCATCACACCGATCTATGAAAGCAACATTTCCAACATGGGGGCTTGCAAATGAATATACCATGATTGGTATTATGCCACAAGATTCATAATGGGAGTGATTTGGTTCACGCTCGATGATATCATAAGCACCTAGCATAGCCAACACATTTCCCATGTTGTGTCCAGTTATGGTTATTCTAAGCTCTTCTCCCTTTTATTTTTGTACAAGTCTCGCAATTTTACATAGAAGATTCTCTCTTGCACTTCCATGGTTAAACTTGCACGACGAATCGTGGGAAGTGTAGATGCTCAGAAATCCCATCCACACCTTCACATCCTCACGAGAGTCTAATGGATTAAAACTAGGGGGAGTTAGTGTATGCATAAAATTAGCTATCCATTCCATCCATGTTGCACTACCTCTCAATGCCACCACAATATCTCTATGTCCAAGACGTTTGATCTTCGTGCCATTGTATGACAATGCAACATAACCAATCTAGTTAGATCCATCTCTGACCTCAAACATATTCTTCAATAAATCAGGCACGTTAATATCCAGTGTGGTGGCCTAAATCTTTCTACCGCAAATAATGGTTTTGATGCAAGTTATCTTCTCTCATTTTTTTGGTCCTCTGGTGATGGAGTCAATCCCAATCTTGCTCTAATACCATGTTGTTTTTCTTCATATGAGATATAATAGATATATTATTACAATGATGAGTGTTCCATATATAGGGAACATATGGTGACCATCCATGAAAGGATGCATCCCTTGAATAATCCATAACTATTTATTATTATCATTTACTTATTATATATGATATTTAATAATCAATAATTATATTATTAATCATTATTCTAAGAGAATGTCTTCCCAATGTTGTCCAAACATCAACATATATGAAGTTGTTTATATAGAATAATGAAATAACAAATATCATTAAGGAACTATTATATGATAGATTCATACATTCGAGTACTAATCCCTTCTGATCACTAGTTGTCATGGTATTAAAGAAGGAATCTTTTTGGCATATGTTTCCTAATTTTAGGGTTTTGAATCAAATAATTATCAAAATAAAATTCCCCATCCTAATTATTCATGATCTATTTGATGAAATTAATGGAGCCAATGTTTTCAACAAACTTGATCTATGTTTTGGATACCACCAGATATGGTCAAAAGAGGAAAACATCCTAAATATAACCTTCCACAAACATGAGGATCATTATGAATTTTTAGAGATGAAATGTATTCATTCCAATGCTCCATCCACCTTCGAGATCCTCGTGAAAAAAAAAATGACCCTTTGTATGAATTTTTGTGTTGTTATTCTTTAATGATATCTTGATCTACAAGAAAACCTAGGATTCACACATAGATCATGTTGATAAAGTCTTACAACTCTTGCAGGACCACCAATTATTCCTAAAATGCTCCATAAATTATGTTTTGGATTCAAAGGTTGAATACTTAGCGAACGTTGTTAGTTAGGATGGAATACACGTATATTGCAAAAAGGTTTCCACTATGTAAGAGTGTTTTCAACCCAAGATGTTGAAAATCCTACATACATTCGTAGTGCTTTTTGTATGCTATACGAAGTTTGTAAAAAATAATGTAAAAATTGTTTCTCCCTTAACATATATGCTAAAATATAATTATTTTGAATTAGGAGAGGAAATTAAGCAAGCTTTCCAGATTAAGAAATGCCATGTATTACTAATATTTTTTTCCTAGAATTTGATGCCTTAGGTAGAGGTATTGGCATGGTTTTGATGCAAGAATGGTGCCCCTTGGAATTCACCAATAACCAATTGTGTCATCACAATTTGGGTAAATTTGCACATGATAAAGAGATGATGGCCATCTGTTAAGCCCTAAATAGTGGCTCATTACCCTTTAATTGGGGCATATTACATTAGCAATGTTATTTTATTTGTGTCTGCTTTATTCCATTAGTTGTTATTACACCTCCTAGTCTCCTATATATACCAAGGAGACATTTTCATTTTGAATCATCTTGGAATTGAACATTTATGTGGGCATAAGGAGGTTGCCCCCTTGAAGAGGCTTATTATATGAATTTATCTCTTTTTCAAGGCGTTGATTACTTATTCTGAGGTTTTTCTATGCTATATTGATATTTGGTTCTTAACATATGGTATCAGAGCTCAAGGTCTTGGGGTTTTGCTACTACATCTGAGACACCTTGGATTTTTTGCTATAAATTGTTTTCTACAACGTTTCAGAAGGAACGGATTGGAGGATATTTAGTAGATGGATCAAGGTACGTTGGGTTAAAATTTCAGCTCCTGAGTCCTTATACTTGTGGAGATACAACCTGTGCAAGATAGGGTTCTGGAATCATCCTGAACTGAGTCATTGCGGAATTTTCGCTATAAAACCGTTTCTGTAACATTTCAAACCCTGAAATCTGGAGGATATTCAGAGAAATTAGTAAGGTATATGGGGTAAAACATTCAAATTCTCGGTCATCTTTCATTTGTATATACACCTTGTGGAAGATAGGGTATCTGACTAGTCCTATTGACTAGTCTCAAGAAGGTGTTCCAGGTAAAACAATCATAACTTCTTCCTAGAGTATCCAAATTGAGTGAGACCAGTTTCATTGGATAGGGGACAATATTTAGTATTTCTAGTACGAGTTTCAGAATTTTATATCAATTATATTGTGCAGGGCATGCTGTACAAGTGAGATCTCCAAGAAAGGCCCAAAATCAACAAGTTGTGGGGAATTTACCATAAATTCCACTTGTCACATCCAATTTTGATCAAAACTATGGCATTAGAAAGAAGAAATATTAGAGACCTACAAAAAATAAAATTTAATACTCAGAAGGGCCGAAATTTTTGAGATACAATAAAAGGAAGATTGTCTAGCAGAACCACCTCAAAATCAAGGTTTAAAGTGATACTTGGTCAACATGCCACCAAAAAAGGGAACTTTTACATCAAATAAGCCTCCAAATGATTATACTTGGACTCTTGATGAAGGTGAAGAAATGCGTAGAGATATAAATGATTTACAAAAGAAGACAATAACAAAAGATGAACTACAAGTGATGGAAGCTAAGTTGGAGGAAAAGATGGATGGTTTAAAAGAGGAGATCTTGGAAGTATTGAAAAATCTCAAAATAGAGAGGACACCTGAAAGTGAAAATGTATCCCATGAAATTCATGATGAGGACACAAGGAAGGTGAATCAAGAATGGAGAAACTCCAACTTTGGGTTGAAGACCAACCAGGTT
>JZKD02S1726948.1:560540-599047 GCA_000966675.3 Picea glauca
TGTTGACCTAGGGACTTAGATATCATGGCTGAGATCGTATCTCCTACTGGGCATGCTCCTTCTTTTTGGACGTGCATTCCAATGGTCCATATCTTCTCTTCACGAATCTAAAGTTGGCATATCACGACATTGTAAAATAGCTCTGTCCGTTCTCCAAAATCCTGAGATCCAATTTTTTGAAAGATCCTTCCCAACGAAAGGAATCAAAGTTTCGATCTTCCCTTAGATCGACGACTCACTATCTCTCCCGAGCTTTCGTCTTCTTCCCAACTTGGAAGATTTCTCAGTCTTCAAAGGCCCTGGCCTTTGCTTCTCCTGCGAGTCCTTCTCTTTTATCTTGTCAACACTTATGAAAAGTGTTATCCCTTCTTATCTTGATCCTTAAATGGTTCTTATTTTCCACGCAATCCTTGATTTCTTGGGATTTCGTTAAACTCAGATCGAAGGATTTCTTGATAAGAAATTCTTCTCGCCCACCTCGCGTTCCTCTATTTTGGTTCTCCGACGCTTGGTTGTTTCTTGACGTTGTGCACTCCTTGAAACTAGTCTAAGTTTCCTCTTCTCTCTCTTAACTCCTCTAAGTCAATCTAAGACTCAACCACTGCACTCTTTGCGTACGATATGCACACCTTACATATGAGTTTCAGAAGAGAAACAATTGAAACTTATCAAGTTTCGTCACGAACTCATATGATCAACTCTTGAACAATCACACATGAAAAAAATGAGCTGAATCACATACACACAGAATATAACATTTATTCAATCACACATTCAAATGAACATAGTCCAAGATTTGGGACAATTTTGTCTATTGTATTCACCCATGAAAGAAATTACATAGTATTGCAGTTCTCCACTATGTCTTTCTACTACTCTATTCTTCTCTACTGATCTCTATCTCATAATCTCTCTATCCTCTCTTACAATACAAAAACAAACTATCTAAGGACTGGCTCCATGAGCTCTTGTCCTGTCTGCAACCTATCTTATCAACTCTTAGTGATTACCTACTTTTCCCTATTACAATAACTACAAGTTATTGTGAGATAAGAGTCAGCACTCTATATCTGCAACCTCTTATAGTCCTTCACAACTTTACAAACACGACATATTTAAAAATGTTTCTTTCAAAAATATCTCAACAACCCGATTTACTTTTGAGTTAAATGTTGATTTTAAACTCTGTCATGCTGAGATGTCATATCCCTGCCTTCACGCTTGCACTTTTGACTTTGGAGGTGATGCTCCTGCATCATACTCCTCTGGTTAAAATTTTCATGGACTCCTGTCCATGAGCTCCTGCATTGTTTTTCCATGCTTCAAAATATCAGGTTTTGTGACCCAACTTGAATCTTCCACTGGATGATCTTTCCACTTCACTAAGTATTCAGGATGTGTTTTCCTCCTTTTCTTATTTCCATCTCTCTGTTCAATTATTTTCTTCATCTGATGTTTTTCTGTTGTGGGTAATTGTTCTTCCCATTGAACTTCTTTCTGATCATCTGATTCTCCTACCTCATCTCTCCTGTAAGGATACATGTCTGCAACATTGAATATCAGTAATATCCCAACATTGTCTGGAAACTCAATTTCATAAGAATTGACTGTGAATTTTCTGAGAATCATGCATGGTCCTATCTTCTTCATCTTAAACTTGTTATGTGTTCGCCTTGAAAACCTTTATTTTCTCAAATGAGCTAAAACTTCATTTCCAACTTTGAATTGAACTTATCTCCTCTTCTGATCAACTATGTTCTTATATTTCTAGATGTTGTCCTGTAGCTGCTCTCTGACTCTGTCATGGAGTTTTTGCATTTCTGTTTCAAAATCCTCTGCTCCAACACTTCTGAATGCATATTGATTTAGATTTATAAACTCTGTAATTCCATTTGGCTATATACCATATACAATTTCAAATGGACTTTTCCATGTGCTCCTATTCACTGAATTGTTGAATGCAAATTCTTCTTGTGCCAGAATCCGATCCTATTGACGACCTTGCTTAGTGACTAAACTTCTTAACAAGTTTCCAAGATTCTTTTTTGCTACTTCATTTTGTCCATCTGTCTAAGGGTAATATGCTTAACTAAAGGACATGTTTTTCTCTAGCCTCTTCCATAGAGTCCTCCAAATGTTTCCTACAAATTTGGTGTCCCTGTCTGAGACTATACTCCTAGGAAATCCATGGAGTCTCACCATTTCTATGAAAAACAAATTGGCTATGTGTGTAGCATCGTTTGTCTTCTGGCATGGTATGAAATGTGCCATTTTTGAAATTTTTTCCACCACAACAAATATGGAATTGCTCCCTTTCTGAGTTCTAGGAAATCCCAATACAAAATCCATATTGATTGCATCCCTTGGCCTTTCTGGAATTGGTAATCGCTGACACAAACCAGTGTTCTACTTTCTACCTTTTGCATACTGACAAATTTTTCATTTTTTCACAAACTTTTTAACCTCTTCCCTCATGCTTGACCAATAATATGAATTGCTTAGCTATGCAAATGTCTTATCATGACCAAAACGTCCACCTAAACCTTCGTTTTGTTTCTCTTTCAAAAAATTATCTCTCATTGAGCATTTCAGTATGCACAATTGGCTTCCCTTGAACAATAAGCCATCCTAGATCAAATATTCAGTCCATGGGCTTTTGTCTCCCACAAAAGGATTCTTACATGCCTCATAATCTTCCTTGAAATCTTCATCTTCTCTATACATTTCCTTGAGTGCTCAAACCTTAAGGTCTCCACTTGGAATTCATGTACAATTAAACTCCTCCTGCTAAAAGAATATGCAACTTTGTTAGCAGTTCCAACAATGTTTAATAACAAAAGTAAAATTTTGCATAAATTCTACCCATTTTGCATGTCTTTGATTCAACTTTTCTTGCCTAGTAATAAATTGCAAAGCTCAATTATGACTATACAAGACAATTTCTTTGGGAATTAAATAGTGCCTCCACTTCTTCAAAGCTTGAATCACTGCATAAAATTCATTTTCATCCGTGGAATACTTCTTCTTGGTGTCATTCAGTTTCTCACTAAAATAAGAAACTGGCCTATTATCCTGACTCAAGAGTGCTTCAATAGCTAATCCACTTGCATCACATCTCACTTGAAACGTTTTTCCAAAATTTGGTAAGACCAGAATTGGTTGTTCTGTGATCTTCTCTTTCAACACCTTGAAACTTTTTTCATCTTCCTCTATCCAACTAAAGGACTTGTGTTTCTTCTTCAAAGTGTCCAGCATGGGTGCACATGTACCACTAAAATTTTTGATAAACTTTCTATAAAAACTTTCTAACTCATGAAAACTTCTTACCTCAAATATGTTGCTTCGCGATGTCCACTCTTTGATTGCTCTCACCTTTTCTGGATCCATATTCAATTTATTTGAAGAGATCACAAAACCCAAGTATATGAGTTATGTCTTCATAAAATATCTTTTCTTTAGATTTATCAACAATTTCTCTTGCTGCAACTTTTCCATCATTGGCATCAAACGTCTTAAGTGTTCTCCCTTTTTCTTACTGAAGATTAGTATGTCATCCATATATACTATGACAATTTTTCCTATGAAGTCTTTCAATACTTGATTCATCAATCTCATAAATGTGCTTGGTGCATTTGTCAACCCAAATGACATGACCAACCATTCAAACAGTCCTTCATTTGTCTTGAATGTTGTTTTCCATTCATCTCCCTCTCTCATTCTTATTTGATGATATCCACTCTTCAAGTCTATCTTGGAAAAATAGCTTTCTCCACTCAAACAATCCATCAAATCATCCATCCTTGGTAAAGGGAATCTATACCTAATGTTTATCTTGTTGATGGATCTGGAATATGTACACATTCTCCATCCTCCATCCTTCTTTGGACTTAACACAGTTTGTACTACGCATGGGCTTAGGCCTTCCCTGACTAACCCTTTATCCAATAAATCTTGGATTTGATTTTTGACTTCCTCATTCTCTCTAGGTGTCAACTTGTAAGCTGCTTTGTTTGGTAAACTAGATCATGGAATAAGTATGATGGATTATACTCCTAATGGGTGGAAAGGAGTGTGGTAACTCATCCACTACTATGTCAACAAAGTTTTCTAATAGTTCCTGAATTTATTCAGGAAAATATTTTACATAAGTATTTGTAAGGGTAGCTCTAGGCTTCCTCACTACAACAAACTACATTTATTTCTCCTTCTTGACTTCATTCAAGAGTTCCTTCCTAGTCACGAGAAGTATACTTGAAATAGCTTATGTATTTTTCTGTTTTCCTTCTATTGGTGACAACATATGCGTCCTACCATTTTTTTCTAGGGTATAAGTATTCTTCCTTCCATCATGAATAACTTTTCTATCAAACTGCCATGGTATCCCCAATAAAAAATTACATACATCGATAGCAATTACATCACATAATATTGCATCCCTATAACCTCCTATTTTAAATTCAACTTGCCATTGTTGACTTACCATTACTCGATGTCCTTTCTGCAACCATGATACCTTTTATGGGTTTGGATGTGTAGTTGTCTTCAGCTCCAGTTTCTCCACCATCTATGTGGATACTAGATTGTCAGTGCTCCCACTATCTATGATCACCTTGAAAACTATGTCTTTCGTCTTGCAAGTAGTTCTCAACAGACTTGTTCGCTGAAATGGTTCCTCTACATCCTTCTCTGGTTTAAGAAGAACTTTCCTCATCATGAGGTTCTTTCCTCCTTCTGCTTCAAGATGCTTCTCTGCTTCAGAAATGTGTGCTTCACCACCTTCTTCTTTCTTTCTCTCAGGACATTCCCAAGACTTGTGCCCTGATTTTCCATCGGTATAACATCTAACTTCACCTCCTCTTTCTCTTCTTCATCCTCTTCCTTTGGAAAAAGATCTTCTTCCTCCATGTTGTCCTTCTTTAAAAATTCCACCTTTCTCAAGGTGACTATGTTGTTTTTCAACTTCATGCTTTAGCTTTTGGAACTTCTCTATGTTGGTTCCCTTACATTTTATTTAATTTCCTCCTTTGTTTCGTTGGATTTGTTTCCTGGACAATTTCTCTTTAGATTTGAAGGCTGCTTGATAAGAATCCACGAATTTAATATTATACATCATGATGATATCATCTTGTATTTCATATCTCAACCCATTGATATACCTGGTCGTTTTTTCATATTCATTCTCTTTCTGTCCATCCCTGATGTTTAGTCTGTAAAATTCTTTAGTGTAATCCTTCACTGATAAGATTTTTTGTCACAGGTTCTGCAATCTTATGAACAGATTGATTTGATAGTCCTTCAAGATAAAGTTTGGTTTTAGCTTGGCTACCATCCTATCCTAGTTCTTAATTTATTTCTTACCATTGCTCATGTATTTGGCTTGAAGTTCATCCCACCATAGTGTTGCATGACCTTTCAGTCTTGTCACTGCATCCTTCACCATCTTGTATTATTTGATATCATCGTAATCGAAGTACTTGTCCATAGCATGTACCCAATCCAATAGTTATTCAACTTATAAATTTCCTTCATACACCAGTACCTCTATCTTTTCTTTGGCTCCTATTCTTGAAACAACTTTCAATAAGCGATATTGTGCAGCATCCTCTGCTACATTTTCTTCGACCTCTATCTCTTTTCTCTCGGCTTCACTGATATATCTAGTGTCTGGTGCTCTTCTCTACCCTATTTCCATAGCGTCCAGCCTCATTCATAGTCACCTAATTTCTTCTTCCATTTTTGCATTCACTCTATGCCTTCTTGGTGGCATGATTTCACTACGTCACCTTTTGGTTCCTATGAACAGAAATTAAAATTCGATACCAGAAATGATACGGAATCATATCCTTTCTCCTTTGTTTGTTTTCTACAAACAAAATTAGTATTACCTCTGATACCACATGATGCAGCGCCCCTACCTCAGCAGGGTCTATTGAACTTCCGGTCATTGGAGCTTCTACTCCTTGAGCTGAAGCAACTCTTTGAATCCTTTCCGAAATCTTCAATACAAATCCACAGGTCCTTATGTGAAAACTACGCCCATGCGAACAAGCATTTGGTGCAAGTTCTCTCCACGTGACCACCTACTATGAACACTCGCCTAACCAAAAGGTGCTTCATGACTTCGCATGTCTGGTAATCTCATGTGAGTCAACCTCGACTCTCCAATTCCTGAACTCTTGAACTAGAGCCTAGCTCATGATAGATCCTTTCCCTTGGATCCCACTGATGTGACCTCTGACTATGACCTAGGGCCCAACTTTCGAGCACTTCGTGACTTCACGCTTCATATTGTTGAAATATTCCTCCTCTCCCTTCTTTCGAAACCTGAACTGATGCTCACATCAGATCAACGGTGCATGAATCCCCTTTAATCAATAGTGGTGATCCCTTCATGAACTCGGACTTCGTGAGTTCTCAAAACCCTGTCCTTTGAATTTTTTTGGTTTTCCAGTCAGCGAAAGGATGAACTCTCGCCACGTGTCCTTCCTAACACCAACGGCTAAGCTAAACCCCACTCTTCCCCTTGCAAATATTTTCAATTCCGAGTTCTCGAACTCCTTGATCTACTTCCACCTATGAAATATGACGATGGAGGATTCCGATGACTTTGGAACTTGTCTTGTTGATCTAAAAATGAAGAAGACTTGTATTCTTGAAATTATTTGCAAGATTTAATTCATGTGTTAAAATGAAAATGGATCAAATTTGCAACAATTTTTTTATAGAAATACTCATCAAAGATGCATATAAACAGCAGCAATAAACAATGAGCAGAAAACACATAACACAACAAATGATAAAGGAGTTCACCCCTCTCTTGGGCTACATCTCCTAGTCCAGCTTCCAATGGATCATTTGTATTATTTTCTCAAAGTCCTAAAAAATGTTCTTTACAATGCTCAAAATGCCAAATAGACTGCTCCAATGGATTCAGAATGTCCAAAAACCACTAGCTGGGCTTTTTCGGCACCTCGTTTGGCCAAAAAATGAAGAAGATAGGCTTCCTGGAAGTCCTCCTTCAAACTTGTTGTCTCTGCATCTACAAATTGCACCCTTGTTGGCTCAACCTAGCCCACATGCATATTTAAGCGTTAAAACTTAGCACTGGATGCAACATTGCAAACCGTGCAAATTGTAGGACGGTTACGGGCGCACCTAGCCCCTAACCGCCAAGGTCGTGGTCGTATGACCCATAGGACTGCACGCAAGTGCAAACATAGGCCCTGTTTCCAAAAGCCAATGGTTAATGTACAAGTGGCGGGTCGTTTGTATAACCATTGAACCGATTTCAAATCCAAACCAAAATGCATACTCGCATGCGCACATATGGTAATACATATGGTCATATTGCAATAATGTATGTGACCAGGGGCTCATATGAAAGGGCTATACAATAGGGAGCACATATAGTAATATGGTTACATTGTATACATGCGGTCCACGCCCACCATACAATACATATCAACTTAAATATAATGTGTGCCACTTATATTAAAAGGCACATGTGGTGGCACGCCGGTCGGTGACCCTTCCCAAGTCTTTTCCCTTGGAACCAGAGGGGGTGTATGTAACATCCCGCTCTTGCGTGCACTAAGAAAACTTATTTTTTGAGGACACTTTCTTGCAAGTGATTCATATTATTATACTATTGGGCATTTGATTATGATTATGAGGAGTTATGGATTGATGACATGTTATTTTGATGTATTGACATAGACAGGTGTTATTGACTCAGTTTTCCTGAGTGTGAAGGATTTTGGACCTTGAGGATGCAGAGGCATCGATGAAACCCCTTGGACTCTAGATCGAGTCAGTGAGTGGACTATTGGGGGTTTGATAGTTGTATATATGACATGTGTGCATCTCATTAGATGATGTGATTATGGATATTATTTCTGACATGATTTGTTGATGATGCAGGCTGATGATAACTTGTCGACCAGACTCACATGTGGAATAGAGGGGTCTTGCAAGATAAACAAAGACGTTGAGGGAGAGGTTTCGACAACAGCCTTGCCATAGCCTACTAGCACTCCCACCGTGGCTCGAATTGTAGGTTAATGACTACCTAGTTTAAGAAGACCCACGATGCCGTGAGGGCATACTACGAAAGTCGCTCACAATGATTCTAAGGGGCGCACAATAAGGTAGGGGTTGTTAGAATATAATGTATGTGCTTATTTTACCATTAAAAATATCTCTATTTTCACCCAACCATAGGCCGAAGCCACCCTCTTAGCACCTTAACCTTGACAGAGAATCACTCTAGAAGCAAACCCTAGGCTAGATAGCCAAAAAAAGGGTAGCACACCTTTCCCCAAGGATAGAACACCAACAAGAGCTGATCAGATAGTCCAAACCCTAGCCAAGAGATAGTCCAAGTGTAACTAATAGCTGTAGCAGCTGCAACAGTAGATCTCCTCCAAACCTGCGCAGAAACTGCACAATTGCAGTGCGCATAAGCGATGTTCTGCAATTCTGAGACTGCCTACCAGAATGAGAACTGGCCTCCTGTATTTATACTAATTATGGCTAACTTCATGGGTCGAATTCTCATTTTGGATATCTGTCTATTCAGTATATATTATTATTACTAGCCGACATCTTCTCTTAGAGGCTAATAACCTAATAAAAATTATCTTCTTGAGCCTACAAGTCTTCCAAGATTATTAGCCAACTCATTAGGGTTTCTTCTTGCTTCCCGACGTATTCTATCCTTGTCAGGTTTACACATGGAGGTAAATACCTCCCAAAACTACCATAATATCAACACTCCCTCCTAGCTAGGGAGGTATTATAGGTAATGGTCTTGAGCACAAAAACATACCATTCACTCGGTAGCATCAACATAGTTGTATAGACTAGATCATGAGAACCATCATCATTATCAGTGTCATCAACTGCGTCATCTCTCGAAACCATACTCTATATGATTAATCAGACATGATTCTCACTCCATAGAGTGATACAAGAGCCATTCTTATAATCTAGAAGAGTAAATGCTTTGAACCATTTTCTATCTTGGAAATCTTTGTCCTTTGATTATCCATGTAACTGATAATCATTTCCAATACTGTTGATAGTCTTCAAGGCAATCAAAAAATAAATAAAACACAATTGTGTCTATCCATAGTAGTACATAACTATAGTCCAGTGGTACACTACCACACCAAGTAACACACAAGTACTTGATCAACAACGTATAGTCACGAATAGTGGAACACATCCAACACAGTAGTATACATATACTGTCATACAGTCTTCATAACAATCATATGATATCAACTTGCACAGAAACAATGTTATGATATAAACTGAATCATATGGGTCAATATTTCAATCACATCCGTGAGATTTGAAAGAATATCTTCCCTCAGAGTAGAACAATGATATATTTGGACTATTCTTCTCAAGCAATGAAGAATAATTGTCCTCTCTTCTAAACTTGGACCATTCCCCACCCTAGGCCATTCTTCCTACACTAATCAAAGTGCTCCCTGGAGAGAATGTATAAACCCTAAGGAATACCTGTCCCTGAATGTTGAGCCTGGACCATTCCCCACCCTGGGCCATTCCTCCTACACTAATCAAAGTGCACCCTGGAGAGAATATATAAACCCTAAGGAATGACTATCCAAACCATTTCCTCTATTAACCACAAGAGGAAAATATTGTCTTGCATCAACCTCCAAAACGAACCATTCCTCATGTTAACCACAATGAGAAATTGTTGTCCGATGAGGCAGGCCAGTATTCTTGAGTAACCCTCAAGAAGAGAGACTGCCCTAGACCACTCCCCATGTTAAACATAATGGGAAGTCGTTGTCTATGATACATCAACAATCTGGACCATTTTCCATGTTAACCACAATGGGAAATCGTTGTCCATCAGAAATCTCAATCCACTTTCCGAACAGGAAAGAATCTGTCTAAGCTAGACTATTTTTCAATGGATGTCTTCAATAATATTTTAGTTCTCCCTCCCAACCTAGGATTCATCTCTTCGTTTTTCAATAAGGAAGTCGTCTCCACGAGCTCCAGCTTGAGTACGCAAACTCTTTCATCTTTTACCAAAATGTCTTATTATCTCCTCATCTTTGGAGATATGTATTGGAGAACCACTTTCTCCTTTCCGGACATCATTACAGATAATATAACACTTGATTTCAAATGTACTTTGGTCTAGAACACTGGTTTTCTTTGAAGGATTCATGTAGCTCTGATCAATAGAGTATATGATTTTTGGAAAACTAGAACATATCCATGTGGTATATGATTTTTGGAAAACTAGAACATATCCATGTGGCACTTCTTCTATCATAATGAGATCTGATCTACTGAGTAATCATCTTGATACAATATATTTGTTATATAAAATATTCACCACGCTTCTGTTGTGCACTAGAGGTTCTCCACCAAGTTGTCTTCTTCTATCTACATGCAAGGGTCTCTTTCTGGTATGCCTCAAAGTCTTGAGGTTTCTCTTCATACGCTCTTTATTCAATTTCTCTAGAGAACATTCTTTGCATTTATCTGATTTAGAAATCCAACTCATGGATGTTGCAGATGATATAATGAATCATGTAGAGATATGTCTAGTGTACTAGAACAAGTAATCATCATAGTCTTCTCCCTCCACATGGGATAACCTCTAGTTCTAGATCTCGCAATGCTTTCATTCATAAGTCTTTCATACACCGTTCTTCATCACGACTTTCAGTTCCTCTGCTTGATTTATTTTATTGAGTTCATATCAGGTTGGTAATATTGTGATTCTTAATATAATGACTGGTTGTTCTGGATTCTCTTTCTTTCTTGGAATCTTCATGTTCTTCCTTGTGTTTAGCTCTTGGGTCCATGGAGTAGATTCCATTCCCTAAATATTCCATTTCTTTCTGTCATCATAGGATCACGGTTGCGGATGGAAAACCAGGGATACTTTAAGGCTTCTCTTCAAAGAAGACTTCTTATGAGGTTGAACTGGACACGTACTGTCTTTCATGGCTACTACCATGGATATATACTTCATCATATTCAATGGAGCATAGGATTAGATCCCTCCTAATCCTTTCTTCATGTATTAGTGCATATAATTGGCTCCCTCTGTCTAACAGAGTCCATGCTTCCATCTGCATCCTTATTGTCTTCTGCAATATATAATTTTCTCTCTCTGTCTAACAAAGTCCACACTTTTGTCTTGTTGTCTTCTACAAAAAAATTATAAGTATTTCTATGACTTCTTTCTGTCTTAGCTTCTTCTGAGTCTCTTCATGATTGATTCGGCGTATTTCATCCTTTCATGTGTATTATCTAATGATATCAATCCTTATCTTGTTGTTCTTCCATAGGTATAGTTCTTCTTAGAATACATTATCTTTCAAGGGATAGATATACAAGATATGTACATAGACGATACAAACAAGATACGTACAAGAAATAAGAAGAGTATTGTTACCTTTAGAAGAAAAAGTCTCTTTCATCTTGCTTAGTCTTATTTGTAGGTTCCTTTTATTCGACAACTGATGCTTCATGTTTCTCCTTCCTTTTCTTTAGCTTGGGGCAATGATTCTTATAGTGGCCATACTTTCAACAGTTGAAGCATTGTACTTCTGAAATGTCTTTCTCTTGATTTGGCTTCCTCCTTGAACCAAACTTCCCTTTGTTCCTGAAATTATTTAATCTTGTTGTGAAGGCTTGATCATCATACTTCTTTTGGGGTTTCTCTTTTGCACTGATCCTTGACTCTTCTTAAGCACAACAATTCCAAGGTTCTTCAAATGTCGGATACTCCTTCCTTGTGTTCATGCTTGCGACAAATGCATCCCATGTCTTGGGAAGACCATTGAGTAATATGTTTACCAATTCCTTCTCTGAATTGATCTATTCAATAGCTTGTATTTGATCTCTTAAATGGGAGATACTCACAAGGTATGATGTTATGTTGTCATCATCAATCATGTTCATGTCACGAAGCTCATTCTTCAGACTCATAACTTGTCCAATGTTTCTGATCGAGAAGAGATTTGTTTAGGGCATCGTACATCTTCTTTGATGAGTGAAGATGGGAGATGTAAGGTATCAAGTGGTATTTTATGGATTCCACTATGATACTCATGGAATTGATGTCACCGTCTTTGAACTTCTCCATAACTGCAATGTTCTGTGGTTCCTTCTCTTTTCCTTCTTCAAACTCTAGTTCCACAATCTTTCCTTTTTGATATCCATCATTTTATTCTTGACAAGGATGAGGTTAATCCTTGTCTTCCATGCTCTGAAGTTAGAGGATCCATCTAACTTGTTCTCTGACTTCATAGAATAAGTCATGGTTGCTTTGACTTGGTCAAACCCTAGATTTGACCACAAACACAAACTTGACGTCTTGGCTTGCTAAGAGTAACAGGAGATGTGCTAAGCTAGGGCACACTAATCTATCCAGAGATTAGGTTAATCCCTTCAATTAAGGTTCCTCAACGAGAGGATTAGGGTTTCTAAAACTGCACCTGCTAGTAACCCTAGCGACAGTGCTTTGGTGACTGCTCCTGCTAGGAAACCCTAGAGGGATTTCTTCAACGAGATTAATATCCTTTTGGCTATGTTTCCTTCCATCATTTAGACTGAATGAAGGAGGTGTCGACCCATAACCTATTAGAATATAATGGATGTGCTCATTTTACCATTGAAAATATCTCTATTGTCACCCAACCATAGGCTGAAGCCACTCTCCGAGCACCTTAACCTTGACATAGAATCACTCCAGAAGAAAACCTTAGGCTAGATAGACAAACAAACGGTAGTCCACCTTTCCCCAAGGATAGAGAACCAACAAGATCTCATCAGATAGTCCAAACCCTAGCCAATAGATAGTTCAAGTGTATCTGCTAGCTGCAACAACTACAACGACAACTCTCCTCCAAACCTGTGCAAAAACTAGGCAACTGCAGTGCACACAAGTGTTGTTCTACAATTCTAAGATTGCCTGCTAGAATGAGAACTGACCTCTTGTATTTATACTAATCCTGGCTAAATACCTGGGCCGACTTCTCATTCTGGGTACCTGTCTGTTCAGTATATATTATTATTTCTATCCGACTTCTTCTCTTGGAGACTAATCACCTAATATAAATTATTTTCTTGAGTCGACAAGTCTTCTAGGGTTATTAGCCAACTTAGTAGGGTTTCTTCTTGCTTCCCGAAGTATTCTATCCTTGTCAGGTTTACACGTGGAGGTAAATACCTCCCATAGCTACCATAATATCAACAGGGGCCTTATTCCTTAGAGGCCCTTACTCTCCCACAAGATCACTTGGTGGATTATTGAATCTAGGGGTTTTTTATGTCTACCAAGTCAGTCAAGAGGCGAGTGGCACCCCTGGATCACAAAGTGCATCCTAAAGGCCACGTCGCGCAAGAAAAACTAAAATAGGCAAGTGGCACCCTTGGAGCACGTAGTGTGTCCTGAAGGGCACATCGCACAAGGGAAACAGAATGAGGCGAGTGGCACCCTTGGTGCACCTAGTGCATCATGAAGGGAACGTCGAGTTGTTAATTAATAAATGGATGAACCTATATGGCCTTAGGACGAATAATGTGACAAGAAATATTTAAAACAATTTCCCTAATAAAATGTCGCCCAACCTCGAAAATTAAAGTCTAGGTCTAGGTGAAACTCGCGGTAAAATAAAAATATTTATATAAAAATAAAAATAAAATAATTGATTAATAATGATAATCATCATTAATCATGTGACAAGAAGGGGGTAAGTATTTCATTTAATTTATAAAAATATTTGGGGAATAAAATTAAAAGGGGGAAAAATTGTTTTATCACATATGCTAATTAAAAAGGAAAAGGGGAAAAAGTTAATTTTCTACGCCTCCCAATTTGAGTTTTAAATGAAAAGGGAAAGAGTGAAATTTAAAAGAATTAGGAAACTAGGAAAAAGGGGGAAACATAAAAAGAAAGGGGAAACACAAGGAAAAAGCAGAAAGCCTAATGAAGTAAGGTATCTAGCATTTAAGAACTTTCTAAATTAAACTCAATTAGTAAATTAGTAAGGGGGAAAGTCATTAAAACTTGTAAGGGAATATAGGGACACCTAGGAACGATTCTAGGAGTGTTTTTAGGTGGGTGAGGGAAATAGGAGTAATTAATTAATTAATGAAATTAATTTATGGTGCAATGAAGGGGATGGGTGACACATGTACGTGGAGGATTTTATGAATTAAATTGTTGAAAATTAAATTAAATGGGAATTTGGGAAAGTAAAGGAATTTGAAACTCTATATAATGGAGGGAGGAGAAGGATGATGGATCTCTTCTGCTATGCGTAACGTTACACTGCAAAATTTTAGACTTGACTGACTAATTAGCTTGTGGGAGTTGGGATACCCATCTCGGTGAGGAGTGGTAGCTCGTCCTTGCAAGGCGATATGGGAGTTAGCTGCTCTCTGTTCTAGTGTGCGTGACCCCTTTGCGGCTCGGAGGGCTAAGGGGGAAGAAGAGTACCCCTAGGATTGCTTCGGAGGTACCAATGAAGTGTCATCAATCGGCAAGAGGGAGTGGCATGAAACGCGCAGGACAACGAATCAGAGTGGACGACTTGGGCTATGGTACGCTTACTTGATTCTGCATGGTAGATTCTTATTATACCTCACACTTTCAATTTTGTATTTTTAATTGGGTAAAGAAAATGTGTGATTTATCTTTTTAATTGATAACTTAATTCCCCATAGCCTTAAGCTCATTATTGATTGATTCCCTTGGCTTTCGATCCCTGCATGTTGTGACCGCCCTATAGTTTTATTTGTTTTGTGATGAGTTGTGCTTCTTGCTTCACCCTCATCCCTATCTCATCAGTCCTCACTTGAGCAGTCGACCAGGAGTTGGATTGTTGGTCGTCACTTTAGTGTTAATAAACCTATATATCCAAACGCCCTTCTTTTCTGTGTGGGGATGATGAGCGAAGGATGTGTTTTCCCAGTCGTCTAACCCTGTCGATTGTTTCTGGTTGAGTGATTGTATTGTTCCCTCTTGTGATTGATATGACCTCTGCATTGTTGATACGATCTCTGCGTTTGATGAAATGATATCTGTGGTTTTTTTTAATAAAAGGACTTCTGTGTTTTCTTGGAATGGTCATCTCTGCAATTGTTTGGGACGATTTTCTCTTCGTTTTCAAAATACTTAAACCCTGGTATAATCTTTGTGACTAATGTGATTTCCTCTACTGTTGCTTATATCTTACCAAGTGATTCAACGCTTATGGAAGAGTTGTCCATCTAAGAGATTGTTGTGATTTCTCATTTTATTCAACGATTTGTTATGTGTTCCATTTTTATTAAGCGATTGTTGTACCTTTTATCCTTCTTCAACGATTGTTGTATATTTACTCCTCTTCTTACTTGTTAGTTAAAGGTAGTGTTATAACTTGTTGATCGAATGATTTAGTTGATCTTGAGCCAAATTTTTTGTTTCAATTTTATTATGAAAATCATTGTTAGACTGTTCCCCTCGAGCACTGGAAGGTCCATGACTGAAAAATGAAATTTTGTTTGCATTTTTTCCTTGGTCTGCAAATTTTTCCTTAGCGATATACTACCTAGAGGGCGAATGCATTCCTGCGTTTTTAGTTTTTTGTTGCCTGCGATTTGGCCATTATTAAAACTGCGATTTTTCCATTATATTAAGACTGTGATTTTTCCTTTATAAGACTGTGAGTTTTCCTACATAAGACTGTGTTTTACATATGTCGGACAATGACAGTAACCCTACCTTTACATATTTGTCTTCTGGACAACGTTTTAACGATTGGTGTTTACCTTCATAGCGTTTATTGTTGTGTATTCTTTTAACAACACAACGATTCATCTTGGGGCATTTACCCATGTTTTGGCTACGATCCTTGACGACGATTACATATACCATTTATTTCTGTAGAGTGAATGCTTAGACAACGATATTTCCATTCCTAGAATGTGAGTTAATTTCATTTATGATTGCGAACAAATTCATATTATAGGTTCTTGTATTTATTGAACAAGACAATGTTATAGTTTCTATAATCCCCAGTAGCAAATATAATTTCATTGATGTTAATTTGGCTAAAAACGTGAAGGTACCCACCAAGAATATTTAAAGGACATAGGCTCTGGGTGAAAATGTTTAAATATTTAAATATTTAGAGATCACCATGTACAAATATGCTTTGCATTTAAATATTTATTGTATAATACGAATGAGGCAGATATTTTTTTGAGATATCCTTGGATGGAATTGGTTAGCACAATTAATATTAATGTGCAAAATAAGTTTCCTTAATGGAGTGATTCCTTTCATAAGGCCATGAGGGTTCTTCTCTATATATTACTATGTTATTCATGGTGAATGTTTTGGTATCTTTGGAGTTTAAGGTTTTATTTCTAAAAATTTGGGGTTATTCCCTCTTATATCTATCAAGGTTTACTATAGAGGACAACACTTATTTTGAGGGAATTCATGTATGTAGTCACCCTATTTGAATAAGGTCTATTAGGTAGTAGGGGATACTTATTTAATGTAAAATGGTCAACTTTATAAGGCCCAATAGGTAGTTGGTACCCATTAGTGATGGGACCATAAGCACTTAAGTTTTTTCAGTTGAAAATCTATTTAAAAAGATAGGAGGCTATGGACTTTTTTGTCATGCATTTTTGTATTTGGAGAATTACTCAGTGAAAAATTGGCAGATTTCCTTCATTTGATGATCAGAATAAAAAAAAATTATCTACATATTTCATCTTATTGTCTCTTGTATATGTCTAAATATAATTGAAACTTAAAAATTGATGAACACTATAACTTTCCCATCTATTTATAAATGAAAAGGTTTAACTATAAAAAAAAATTATAACTTATGAATAATATAATATTGATGAGTGAAAAAATGGAATATCCATCTTTAATAATCCATCCCTAAACCTTAAACCAAGATGGAGTATTTAAAATATCACGAAAAATAAATTTATAACTTCAACACGATAAGAGAATTTAGCAATTGCATTTAACCAATTCGAATGATCTGCAAGTCTAAGATTTATAATAGCATTAAAAATTACCCCCAAAAATTATAGCAAATGTTATTGTTTTAAGGCGATAATGTGATTCCCATAAACGTGCCCTTATAAAAAGACTAGAAGTAAGTAGTCCTTTAATTTGTTAAAAAATTTGATAATTATAAAAATATGATAATGATAGGTAGGTAGTCATTTCATTTTTAAAAATTATGAGTGGTCAAGTTTACTCACATTAATCTCCTCTTCTCTAACATTTTAAAAAGTGTTCAAAACGGGTAAATTTTTTAATATTGAATTTAAAAGTTTAACACTAGTTAAAAAAAAAAAATTCTTGAGAGTGAATATCTTTTCTAAAATTTTATATGAAAATAAACACTTAAACCTTTTAAAAAGTGTTCAAAACGGGTAAAATTTTTAATATTGAATTTAAAAGTTTAACACTAGTAAAATAAACAAATTCTTGAGAGTGAATATCTTTTCTAAAATTTTATATGAAAATAAACACGTAAACATCCATTAATTTAAAAAGTAATGTAAAAGTTCTATTTTTGGAGTTTTTAAAGATACATTTTTCAATCAATTTTTTCCAAAATCAGTTAAAAATTATTGAAGTTTCATAATTCTACTCATTGTTTAATATATTCAAAATTAAAATATATAAGAGTATTGTTCATTGTTTAATATATTCAAAATTAAAATATATAAGAGTATTGTTTATAAAAGATAAAATATATATATTTAATAAATAATTTTAATATTTTTTAGAATGATTTATTTATTATAAAAATTATGTTAATAACTATTTGTAGCTTGCCAACGCCATTGATACAAATTAAATGAATGCACCATACTTCTTCATATAATATACCTACTAGCATAGCTATAAAATTGATGTGGTTGATGAACTCAGAAAGGCATATTTAATTTATTAAACATAACTTTCACATAAATTTTAATTAAGGTTTATAAATAAAATCTGATATATCTGTTCATTGTCGTTGTATATGTTAACAGTCTTTAATAATTATTAATAATACTGCCAAATAATATACAGGGCACCAAACATATCCCAGAGCTTTGTAAATGCAACAAAACAAATCAATATTATGAAATTATATTATTATCTCTAAATTTAAATGTATACACAAATATTATATTCTATTAATTACCTTGAGGTATACACCGTTCTCAAGGGGCAAGGGCAAGAGTCAACTTCCAGGATCAGGATCATCTTGATATGAACATACTGAATGAGGAAGACACATTCAAATTGCACCCACAAATGGATTCATGATAAACCATTTTTATAAAGTGGTTCGCTCAAATGGGTTCACTATCAATAAAGGATATCTACTCCGGAATTGATATTTCTTTTGGGCTGTGTCCAATCCATAAAAACTGTATATAACATGTGAACTAAAACTTTTATATATACAAGTATGAATTAGACCTGACATCAACAATTTTAATGATGGCTTCCCATACTGGTTTACAATATCGAATAGTTTTCAATACAGATTGGAATGAAGAATAATGTGAGGGCGTTAAGTGTAAGCTAAGATCCGAATGAAGAAGTGTAATCTTAAGGCTTAATAACGTTTCAGAAAATTAAAAATATCAGAGAAGCAAATGCTTCATTGCATGCATGTCCATTTACCATAGAACAGAGGCCCGAGCCCCATGCATCCATATAAAAATCAAAATATAAAATTGTAAAACCAAAATCCCTCGTCACTCAACCTAAATCATATCAAATATAAAACTAATAAAATAAAAATAAAAAAATTAAATCCGTGATCAGTAAATCTTAATCATATTAAATAGAAATCTCCCAACATAAAATACTAAAACCTAAATATTTCATGAATTAACCTAAATCATATCAAAAATACAAATTATAGATGAGAGGATGAATTTATTGGAAATTTAAATGAAAGTCACTTTGATTCCTTTAACAAAAATTTGATATTTATGTTTGATGGGTATACTGTACATTACAATACATATCATAATTTAAATGTA
This sequence comes from Picea glauca, assembly GCA_000966675.3. Lineage (NCBI taxonomy): Eukaryota > Viridiplantae > Streptophyta > Pinopsida > Pinales > Pinaceae > Picea > Picea glauca. Next base: position 579,615 of record JZKD02S1726948.1, read on the forward strand.
ATTCAAGTTTAGAAAAAACTAAATCCAAAAATTTTACTTAGTAGTGTTTGATTCTTTGCTCACTTAATATTCTTCCCACTCCAATATGCTAAAAATATCGATCACTATTGTTTACCATAATAGTTTAGATATTGTATGTGTAGCTATATGATTAAAAAAACGGCTGCCATAATATGAAACTCCAACCAGTAATAACTTTAAATTGAACGGAGTAATAACCTGGCAGTAAATATATGTAGGTATATGATCACAAAAAGGCTGCGATAATATGAAACGCCAGCAAGTAATGAATGCATTAATAATATGGAAATAATAACTTTTTAAAGTTGAATGTAGGCCAAACATGGTCATAATTTTAAATTGAACCCAGGATAAACTGTTCACATCCCATAAAAACTAACTCAGGGTATTAATATGATACATCCAATTGCTGGTAGTGAGGTTGAGGTAATGACTGCTACTAATCTAAACGTGGTAATAAAAGATTGAGTGGATATTAATTTTTCTTAATTATGTAAACGTGGCAATCTTATGGTGAGATAGTAATTTATTAATATGATTAAGTAAATGTGAAAAAGTAATAGGTTAATGGATGTATTTATAAATGCAAAGAAGTTATGAGCATCAAATCTCATTCATTGATTTGGAAGGACTACAAAAAATTATGAACATTAGCATTAAATATGCCCATTATCAATAAATATAAGCTTGATTTATATAGAATTTACCAATCAAATCAAATCATATATAAAGTTTACCAATCAAAAACGACACTCCAAACCTAATCTCATAATAGTCTTAGACTCACAGTCTTAGAAAGATTAAGGATAAGAGTGTTCATATATATTTTTTTTAGGACGAAACCCAAAGTCAAATTTATATTTGGATGCCATTGATATCCTACCGACTTTCAGTGCATATGGGTCACTGGTAAGTAATTGCACTATGTCGGCTCAGATACATTGTCATTCTGCATAAACTCTTGCAGCAACAGCCTAACATCTGAATCATACTCATCAACTATATCGCTTCGAAGAAAATCACCAAAAACTCGAACAACATCGTTTCTGCTTTCACAACCTTCTTCCTTAAGAAGTGCCGCCACAATATTTAGACCAAATTGCAAATGAGATGAACCTAAACATTTGGAACCAGCAAGGACGACTTCAACCATTCGGACAATTTCTCTTACTATATCCGATTCTTGCAGCATCTCCTTGGACTCGGAGAAAAACTCATTTTCTTGTTCCTCATGGGACGTGGCTGTGACTATGGAATTAATTAACCAGAGCCCTCCTTCAAGCGCTACACTAATTAGATGAACATTCTTCGCTTCTGCATCATTCTTGGCTTCATCATCAGTATTCTTCTTCTTCGTCATTCTTGGCTCAATTTCGGAAGCTATAGCTGCATCGTGCAGGTAATGGAAACGGGAAATGCAAAGAATTACTGAGTCGACTAGAACGCCAACGTAATCAAAGTCTGATTCAATGCAAGTAATTTGATTTTTAATCCAGACAGCTTTTAGGATTGCCATTCCRTTGTAGAGRTCTTCATTAGYTATATCSCTGAAATTCTCACGCCCTAACRWATRGAGGGTGACGTSGACTGTACAAAAGCAGAAAAGCTTCAVSCTAGRTCTRRCRAGATTTTCAATGTTCAAGTCGTAAAACAWCYCACGATATATTCTTAAAACCATGCTSTGTATTTTCAAATGATCGYATTCTGTTACAACGCAACACAGGAYRGTAGCAATCCMGAACAGAAAGTTTCGAGAGAAATTGCTATCCTTCAAACCGACCACATCCACGATCCTGCCCACTTCTTTCAAAACTTCCTTGGCATCATCACATGAAGAGAGGTAGTGACGGCACAAAAAATAAAGCCTCCCATTGAACAAGTATTCATATCCTCTGATTGAACAAAACACGTTCCTGTTTTCCGGGCGGTATTGGCAATAAAGACGAAGCAGATTAAATTTCTGCCACAAGCCCTTCCAATAATACTCCGCCTGCAGGTCTYTCTTTTCCTTCTCAGCATTAACAAGACATTGATAATCCGAAATCAATTTATTCAAGAAAGTTTCCATCTCTCTTTGGCTCAAGACTTGAGTATAGTCGGGAATGACCTCCAGCCTTTCGTTTAGGCTTGTGCTGTTGACTATGTATCGATGCATTTCTTGCCTCAGCTCTGCCTGCGGAATAACATTGCTAATATCGAACGGCTGGCGGGTGAATGGGTTAAGCGCTTCGTGTTTGGCATCCCAAATAGTCTCTAATGTCCTGCGGTTGTACAGAACCTGAGCCGGGTCTTCTGTAGGCGGTAGTCGAACCGGATCATAGGCAAATTCTTGCACCAACATATCCATATACTGTTCAGGAAGGTTAACACTCTCGGACTCCATTTGTGCTGGACAATTTGTTTTTATTTTATATATATATATATATATATATATATAGAAGATACGATGGCTTGCTTAGCCACGTCGGCTCATACACGTGGTCACCCTACTCACCTCGGTTAGCCACGTCGGCCCATACACATGGTTACCTTTTGATGTTGCCATAAGACCAATGTTTTGACCTTAATTTATGTTAACAAAGTCATAGTAATAGAGGCTATTATAATAATATACTTTAAAAGTTTAATATTTTATTCATTTATCAGAATTGAATGCATACCCTTCCATTTTCCTTTTTTAGATTTTTAGTAATTCTATCAAGCACACCTTTCAGCACTAACATTAGTTGGGTTGCCATTACATATTGGAGAGATCCAAGGGGAACCTATACATGCATGAATCCAATTAGTAAGAGCTTTTAAGAACACAAATATGTGAAGAACATAGAAGAGAAAGGAGTGTGTGACTCTATCAAAGGAATTTGCCATATCCAACTTGATAACCAACCATTCATTTTTCTTTATTGTCTATGCTTGTGTAAATAACCTTTCGAATAAGTTCAATGTTATCTTGATTTGTCTATTCTTCATGAAGCCCCCTTGATTTTTGGAAATTAATTTGCGAAAGAGTGGCTTATTAGCTATGATTTTTGTAAGAAACTTGTAGACAAAATTGCAGAGAGAGACTATCTAAATCTGGAGAAATTAGAGAGATTGGTATGTTTGAGAATTAGAGCTAAGAAGGTTTAGAGAGATTGGTATGTTTGAGAATTAGAGCTAAGAAGGTAGAGTTGATCGTTCCTCCCATTTTTCTTTTCCTTAGAGAGTAATTTAGCATTCTTTTCAAATCAAATTTAATTGTTTCTCAAAAGAATTTTAAAAAGTGAAGGAAGAACCCATTAGGCCCTAGGGCTTTTTTTTGGCCCAAACCCCATATTTCCTGGTAGACTTCATCTTAGTTGATTTCCTTGAGAAGAATGTTGTTCACTTATACTATTATGAAAGTTGGCATATTTTCCAAAATGGCATGCTCATTGAATTATTCACCCTCCTCACTTTCTTGAGTGTAGATATTTCCAAAGTGTTGCACTGTTGCATCCTTGATTTGCTCAAAATTATCCATAACCTTCCTTGTCTCCACTTGAATGTTTTTCATTGTATTTTTATGTTTCCTTTGTTAGGATTGTTTTAAAAAACACGAGGTGTTTGAATTGCTTGAATGTAACCAAAGAATAGGATATTTGAGCTTCCATTCTTGTTCTTCTTTTCGATAGGATAAATGCAAATTTTGGCATGCTTCGCTTTCCACTTTTAAAGCAGTTTTAATCACATCATCTTCTTCCATTTATTTTTGCATAGCTACTAATTCTAGAATTTTTGAATGTCTTTTTATAAAGGGTGGGGTATAAGATGACTTTACCAAATATTTTACAACCTGCTTAACAACTCTTAAATTTTTCTCTCCAAAAAAAATTAGGGGAGCCTTAAGTAGGGGAGTTTCGGGTTCATTTAGCAAGAGAGATAACATGTTCATGGTGGAGCCATAGAGGATTGAAATGGAAGGGGATAGGGTCAAATTTCTTGGGAGAGAATACAGATAGGGAGATGGTCTTATGATTATAGAGAGAATAGGGAAGGATATTGGAGGAAATAGAGAGGGAGAGGAGGAGGAGATAATTATGAATGAGGAAACAATCCAAGCGAGAAACAATGTGGCCAAGACCATAATGCTTGTTTCACCAAGTATACTTCCCTTTTGAGGGATTAATATACCAAAGATCCCAATTGTTGGGCCCTTTGTGTTTGGTTAGAAGTTGTGCAAGGAAGACTACAGTCCCAATTTTGGTCAAACACAAGTTCCGCAAGCCACAAAGGAGTTGGACAGTGGAGAAAGCAAGGAAACAAGAAATAGTTGGAAAGAGGGACAACGCAACACCAACAAAAAAAAAGAAGTTACAACATAACAAAAACAAGAAAGTATGTGAAGTCTAAAGCCAAAAGATCTCAATCAGCATATATATATGAGATGTATATGATTGTAAAGGTTTAGCTGATATAGATGAGTATATGGCGTAGAGGGTGTAGACAGATTATCATTTACTCCATGTAGTTTATGTGATTGTAATTCTTATCCGTTTTTGGAAAAGGGTAGATAGAGCTCTGAGAAATGAATCCAGAGCCAGAAATCTTGTAACAGAGTAATGACTTGTATCTGTCAAATTGTATCTCAGAATATATTTTGATAATGTATATGGAAGGACCTGGAATTTTGAAATATTTTGTGTAATTCTCTTTTTATGATTATGAATTGTCTCTTTACTTTAATTCTTTATTTCTGATAAGATCAATACACTATAACTGCGTGCAAATGTTTTCGCAACTTCGTTGTCTCTATTATTAGTTATGAATGGGTTCAGATATGTTCTTTGGTTAGTTCATCTTTCACAAGGTTATGGTGAATTTTGAAGATTTTGGGAACCTACCTAAGTATTCTCCTTTCCCTTCCCTATCTTATTTTCTTGGTTTCACTTTGAGTGATACTTATTCTCTCTAGAGAAGATGAAAGTTTTAGTGCTCTAGACTACTCGGTACCTTTTGTTGGTAATCTGAGAAGGACCTTGGTTTGATCAATTTTGCGCCAACAAAATGGTTCTATTTCCGGGACTTGCGTTAAAACGGAACCTGTAGGGAGAATGCTTCCATGGATTCACAAATATGATATTCACCAGTGGTGGGAGAGAAATTGTGACGCCTTCATATGGAAAGAAGCGGAGCTGAAAGGAAAATCTGTGAAAGATACACGGGAGGTTGTCCTTTACTCAGAAAGATCGAGTGACCAGTACGAGATATTTTGGGTTAAGTTTCCAGAAGAGATTTTCCACTAGATAGATAGGCTCCAAGAAGCTCTGGGATTCCAAGAACGAGTCAAGAAAACTTGTTCTTGGGATACATAAAATATTGCAACACTTCATCGACTAGATCGTTTGGTAATGCGAGCAATCAATTTATGGGTCAATTCAACATTAGAAGAATACATTATCAAGTTCGCAGCTGCGAATCACCAATATCTTTCACAGGCATAAGCAGATTTCAAGAAAGATGCAAGGGGGAATATTGTTGAGAGAAATATCCCTGTGGATTAAGGTTTTCTTGATGGAGGAGGGGATGTTGACTATGTCCTCGACTTATATGGCAACATAAACACCCTCACTTGGGGTGGGGTGAGTTTTGGGTGGAATCATGACCTGAGAGAGGGGAGAGGGTTCTTTGACAACCAAGGGAGAAACAAGAAATGGACTCAAGGGATGAGCAAGCCTTGAAAAGATTTTCCATAGTTGAGAAGTGGTGGCGCAATAAGATAAATAAAGCAGTGAAACAGTCTAAGAAGTTGCAGAAAGAACTCGAACTAGGAGAATTCGAGGAAAGACACATGGAAGAGTTGTGAAATATGAGAAGACATGAAATATTGTCTAGTAAAAGATTAAATGAGAGAGAAACGCAGAGAGAAAGAAGTCCCCAAGGGGGTGGACAAGAAGAAGAAGGTATGGAAGCATGGGGAAAGGAAGTCGGCATGGATTTTGAATAATAAAGAGAATATTCATCCTGGATGCCAGGAAAGATTGGGAATCTAGATGAAGAGACTACTCCAGAGGATGAGAACGATACCCCCTAGATCAAAGAAACTTGCCTTGAACCCAGTGGCACCAGCCCTGAATCACCCATACCCCAAGTGTATTCTATATTAGTGGTAAATTCTATACTACCTTCTTATGTTGTTCATGTTCCATTATAGTCTATTAGTCAGTCACAACCAGGAAGCATGGGCACTGGGAAGATATTGGAATCCCCTAGTAGATTGCAACTAGGACCGTTAGATTTTATCTTGGTAGAAGTAGTAATATCAACAATGGTTGGAAACACGGGAGGTTTGTAGAAATTTCAATATAAATTAAGTATTTCCTGTGATTCTCTTGATCTAACAATTACGCCACTATTAAATACATAATTTCTTCTACTATTATTCTTGCGGAAAATTAAACCACGATCACAACCACAATCACAAAGTGAAATATCAAGAACACATAACACAAAAGTTTTACCGGGAAAGCGTAAAGCTAAAAACCCCACTATCATATATTATGTATATCATGAATCATGAAACAATCTCATACAAAACTCTAATCCAAGATCTCTAAGTACAATACAATCGTCTCACACTGTCATACACAAATCAACAAATACATGTGCCAATTCCTATGTCCAAACAGCTTGCTTCCTCTGCCCAATCTCTGCAATTCAAATTCTCACAATGATCAAATACAATTGCCTAGTTTGCACATGCTCATAAGCATATCCACTGCATGTGTGATCAAATCACAACTGATAGTCAAACTGTCCCTATCACCTGTTATCTCAACTTGGTCTCCACTGGATTGGACATGCATGTAGTTAACCATGGTGAATCTTCAGTTGCATATGAGTTCACTGATTAATTGAAGTCTCACTAGTGCATGTTTAGTTACAACTAGTACAACTGATCTGAACCCACTTAACTACACTTATAATTCTTTTACAAATCAGACTCACTCAGTTATGAATGAAATAACAGATTAATATTTATTGTCCAATTTATTTAAGGGAAAAATAAATTAGACACATGTTTCTTGTTGACTTTTCAACACTCCCTCTGAATAAGAAAGGGATTATCCTTAACCCCAATCTTGTCTTTGTGATATTCGAATTTTCTCTTGGTGAGCGCCTTCATCAAAATGTCTGCATCCTGATCTTCTGTAGGAATGTATTGAAGAAACATGATCTTTTGCTACACACAATCTCTGAGATGATGATACCAGATATCTATATGCTTAGATATGTCATGAAACACATGATTAATCGAGAGTTTAATGCAACTCTTATTATCACAATAAATCACTATCGGATCTAAATGAGAACCAAAAAAACCAACCAAGATCTTCCTCATCCAGATATCCTCACATGCATCTTGACTTGCTACCATGTATTTTGCTTCTGCTGAACTAAGTGCAAAGAATCTATGTTTCCTGTTGTACCAAGAAACAACTGTAGATCCGATACTAAAGATCCCTCTAGATGTGCTCTTTTTGTCCATTGGGCTACCCACCCAATATGCATCCGTGAAGCCATGCAAATTCACCTCATCTATTTGACTGTACCATAATCCATAATCAGATATGCCCTTCAGATATCTCAGGACATGCTTACCTGCCTTCCAAAAAAGTTTGGTAGGATTAACCTTCGCTTGACTTTGTTGGTTAACCGTGTAGTAAATGTTTGGTCTCGTATTCACTAAATACATTAGCGAACCCACTAACTGTCGATAGACAATAGCATCCACTACCTCTCCAGAAGTATCATCCTCTTTCCTCCAGTTTCCTGGAAAAGGAGTATCCATGGGTTTGCAGCCTTCCATGTGAAACTTACCCAGTATCTCTCTTGCATACTTTCCTTGAGACACAAAAATTTCACCATCTCGCTGCCATATTTCCAAACCAAGGAAATAATGAAGAAGGCCCAAATCCTTCATCTCAAACTCCTTTGCAACGTCCTCCTTGTATGAGTGTATCAGTTGCCCATCACCAGTCAATATTAAATCATCAACATAAAGCACAATGATTAAAAGCTTACCCTCCACCACAATTTGGTATAGGTTTGCATCTTCTTCACTTTTGGTCAAACCCAATCCAGTGAAATAGATGTCTATCCAAGTATACCAAGCACGGGGTGCTTTCTTCAACCCATACAGTGCTCTCTTGAGTCTGAACACATGCAACTCTCTGTCAAAGGTCTCAAAACCTTCTGGCTGCTCAATGCACACTTCTTCCTCAATGATCCCATTGAGGAACATAGTTTTCCATCCATCTGATGAATGCGCCAACCCATCTGCACTCAGAGTGCAAGGATGGATCTTATGGAAGAGTACCTTGCGACATGTGCAAAGGTCTCATCATAATCTATCCCCTCAATCTGTGAGAAGCCTTGGGCCACAAATCTGGCCTTGTATTTCTCCACACTCCCATCAACATCTTGCTTTACCTTATAGATCCATCTCGAACCTACCACTGATTTATCGACCAGTCTTGGGACAAATTCCCATGCACTATTTTTTACAATGAAGTCATACTCCTCTACCATAGCATCAACCCAAGTGGGGTCCTGCAATGCTTCTTGAAAGGAACATGGTTCAGTCACAATACATTTTCTCATGAGAGACATGTATCCAACAAATTGATCAGGAGATTGTCTCTGTTTGCACTATGAAGTAGGGGCTCCTACATTCTGTGCAACATCTAGTCTCAATCTGTCAGCTTCCGTGGTGCGCTTTTTGCCATTTCTGATGGATGGATCTGCTTGAGTGGTTTCCTCCACTCCATGAACCTCCTCATGTGGTTGATCCACATCTTGAGACTCATCCTTGGGAACCAACAGTTCCTCTTCTGCATGGAATTCTAGCTCCCTCTCAAGTGACAACTGCATGGCTTTCCCTTCATCGAATGTTATATCCCATCGCATAACAGTTATATTACTATTCATAAAATACACATGATAATTATGGGGTGTTTCTGTGTACCCCACAAATATCCCAACTTCAGTAGTCGGTTCCATCTTCTTCCTGGAATCCTTGGTCACATGCACATAAACAGATGTGCCAAAATTTTTTAAATGAGAAACATCAATTTTCTTACTAGTAAAAGCTTCTTCAGGTGTACTCATGCCAAGTACTCTATGAGGACAATAGTTCTGCACATAAACCGCAGTATTGCATGCTTATTCCCACAAATTCATTGGTAGGCCCTGATCATGCAACATCGCTTGTGCTGCACCCATGATCATTATGTTCTTTCTCTCTGTGACCCCATTTTGCTGTGGGTTCTGAAGCGCTATGAGTTCTCTTCGAATTCCTTCTCTGCTGCAGAAGTCTTTGAATTCATTAGAGATGTATTCTCCACCATTATCGCTCCTTAAAGCCTTCACTTGCTTCCCCGATTCTTTCTCCACCAATTCTTTAGACTCACAGAACTTTGAGAATGTTTGATCCTTCTTTTGCATGAAGAATATCCATCATTTACGAGAAAATTCATCAACAAAAATAACATAATACCTATGTTTTGTTGTTGAAGCAACCAAGAATGGTCCACACACATCCGTGTGAATTCTCTCGAGGATCACTGAAGCACAATTCTCCTTTTCATGAAAGGTGGACTTTACATACTTCCCCAGGGTGCACCCCTTGCACTGATCTAATTGAGAAAGTGTTCCCATTGGAAGCCCAATAGATATTTGTTGCATGATCTTCAAGGCTCCATGATGAAGATGGCCCAATCGCCTGTGCCATAATTCGCCTTCATCCTGGCTCACCACTGTTTCTGCCTTGCCTATCATGGCACCAAAACCATCTACCTCCAGCATGTAGATATTCTTAACTCAAATCCCTATATTCTTGACTTGACCCATTGCTTTATTTCACAGGTAGGATTTACCACTGCAAAAAACAACATCATAGCCTCTGTCCTCCAACGTTGTGACTGAGACCAAGTTTTTCTTTAGACCTGGAACATGCATAACATTTTTCAATTGAAATGGTTTACTTGACTCCCCCTAAAAGGTAATTGTACCAATACCAGTTGCACTGTATCGTCCATCATCGCCCATCTCTATATGCATTATGAGATCTTTATCCTCCAAGTCAATGAAAGACTCTTTATCTCCCATCATGTGGAAGGAAGTGCCACTATCCAAATACCACATCGATCCTAATGCACTTGAATCCATGCATGTGATCAAAGCAAAGTCAAGCTCAAATTGTGAGACAAGAGCCTCACCAGTTGCAGATACAACAACCGTCTTGTTCTTCCTCTTCTGTGGACAGTTAGTAGTGAGATGCCCATGTTTGTGACAGTGAAAACACTTCAATTTGGACAAATCCAGCTTCTTGACTTTAGACTCGGATTTTGGATGGAATTTCTTCCCTTTCCCTTTCCTTGCCTTGGAAGTCAAAGAACAATCCTCTTCATCATCACGCTTTGATGAAGATCCATCTCTGGTGTTCCACCTGAACTCTTCTTGCACTAGATCCGACCATAGTCGTTCCCAATTCAACAATTTTTCCCTTCCATTGATAGAGTCTTGATAACTGTGCCAACTCTTGGGAAGCCCTAGGAGCTCCAAGCTCACCAAATCATCAGCAATGACTGTTATTCCCACACTTCCAAACTCATCCTAACATTGGACAAACTTCGTGAGATATTTTGGAATGGTGTCGCCTTTTTCCATCTTGATCTTCCTGAGTTTATCTTTGAGAGCCAATTTCCTATGGTCGCTACTGTTTTGGAACAGATCTGTCAAAACCTTCCACATTGCATATAGTGTGGTTTTCCCATGGAGACTTGAGACAATGTGGTCTCGTACTCCATCCAATAGAATCCTCCTTGCCTTTTCCACTTTCTTTTTCCATGCATCAAGATTTGCAGTGTCTGTCGCATCCGGCTTAGGAACATCGTTGTCAATGTAACCCTTCAAGCCATTGTCTTCGAGTACTGCTTCCATCCCGTCCTTCCAAGAAATGTAGTTCGAGCTGCCCTCGAGTGCATACTCCAACCTCAAGCCATTGAAAGACATTTCAATCTTGAATCGGTTGTCACACCAAGAAAATATTGCAAATTTGAATGTTATCCAACCACCAAAACTCAATTGTTGCAATCCCTCTTCCTTGGGAGGTTCGCACCCTTCCTAAGAGTAGCCTGAGGGAAGTTCACACCCTGCCTGTGTGTAGCCTGTGAACTTGCCTGGGAAGTTCGCATCCTGCTTCAATGCAGGGTGAGGGAAGTTCGCACCCTGCTTCACTGTAGCCTACGAGAATGCCAATGAAGTTCGCGCCCTGCCTTTGTCTAGGGTGCAAGAATTACTGTTCCTGAAAATTATGGTAGTTTTTAGTACTAGGGTTCACACCCTGCTAGAGACAGGACCTGCGAGAATATGATTATGTTTGCACCTCACTTCTGTAGCTTTGTGGCCTCCGAAGCTATGATACTATGTAGAAATTTCAATACAAATTAAGTATTTCCTACGATTCTCCTAATCTAACAATTACGCCAATGTTAAATACATAATTGCTTTTACTATTATTCTTGCGGAAAATTAAACCACGATCACAACCACAATCACAAAGTGAAATATCAAGAACGCATAACACATAATTTTTACTGGGAAAGCGTAAAGCTAAAAACCCCACTATCATATATTATGTATATCATGAATCATGAAACAAAATCATACAAAACTCTAATCCAAGAGCTCTCAGTACAATACAATCGTCTCACACTGTCATACACAAATCAATAAATACATGTGCCAATTCCTATGTCTAGACAACTTGCCTCCTCTGCACAATCTTTGCAATTCGAATTCTCACAATGATCGAATTACAGAGATTGTGTAGAGGAGGCAAGTTGTCTGGACACAGGAATTGGCACATGTATTTGTTGATTTGTGTATGACAGTGTGAGACGATTGTATTGTACTGAAAGCTCTTGGATTAGAGTTTTGTATGAGATTGTTTCATGATTCATGATATACATAATATATGATAGTGGGGTTTTTAGCTTTACGCTTTCCCGGTAAAACTTCTGTGTTATGCATTCTTGATATTTCACTTTGTGATTGTGGTTGTGATCATGGTTTAATTTTCCGCAAGAATAGTAGTAGAAGTGATTATGTATTTAAAAGTGGCGTAATTGTTAGATCAGGAAAATCGAAGGAAATACTTAATTTGTATTGAAATTTCTACAAGGTTGAATTGCTCGATACGCAAAATTATGGGGTAAGGGAGACAAGGATGTTGAGCAACATTAGTTCTTATGTGAAGCAATATGGAGGTCTAGAGGGACTCTGGACGCAAATAAATTGGTTGATTTCCAAACTACCTTGAGAGGTCGTGCACTCAAATGGTACATGAAGGCTATTGAGCCAGGAGTACTAGGAGTGCAAGGAAAAGAGTTCACACTTGACCAGGTACAGACAAAATTCATAACGGAATTTAGGCTACCTTAGTCAGAACAACAACCACTGTCTGAGTTGCAGGAAATTCAACAAAGGGAAGGTGAATCAGCTTGGGAATATAGTTAGAAGTTTAAATATGCTATAGGGAGGTTAGCACATCCAATTCATGAGGAACATCAAAGAGAATGGTATATCCATGGATTTCTACCTCTGACACGAATTTCATTAACGCGAGAGTAGATAACCACTTTGACAGATGCCTTGGAGAAATAAATGAAGATTGAATCCATGGAAGGATATCCAGGTAACCTGAGAGTGACCAGACCCCCAACAGATGCAAATTTGGCGGAACTACAAGAAAAAATATCAATGCTTATAGAGAAGATTCAAGAATTGACGATACCCAGACTAGGATGAATGCAAGCCTGGTGCAACGGACGCTACGTAGAAGGACATTTGGTGAACGAATGTCCACAGATGAGGGGAATGTGACCTCCTCAGAATACGACAGGGCCCTTACCAGGACCCACGGGAGGAGTTGCACAAGTATCTGTGAATTTACCATTCCATACCCCAACCCTGTATCATGCTTTTCCATGTAATCAAGCATCATCGTCAGTTGAGTATTACAATATTTTTCAAATCCTTGGGCATGGGCCTAGATAATTCCCCATTCTTCATAAGTATTCAACAGTACCAAATACTGTGCATTCTGAGCTTTGTGAATATACCACACATGTCACAAACCAGTGTAGATCATTGGATGCATTTGCAGAGAGACTGGATCAAACATCATTCAAGGTGAATGAAACCCCTCAGGGACCGGGAAGAGGTCGAGGAGGTGGAGCTGGAGGAGACTTCAGAGGAGAAAGAACCAAGGGAAGAGGACCAAGTAGATTCTACAACTATGATGAGCAAGGCCACATGGATAGAGATTTTCCTTATTTGAGGTGACCATGATGCTCTCACTGCAGAACCAATGGGCACACAACTAAAGACTGCCTCGAGGTACTTGCGAAATGGGAAGATTAGGTACGTCAATGAGGAACTAATCTTATAATTTCAGAGATAAAGAGAGTAATTAGAGGATATCTACCCAACCTTAATATCATTACTCAAGGAGGAGAAAAGACTGGTGTAGATGTTGATAATTTACCTCAGATCCAGAAAGCAGTGCCTAAGGAGGACAGGTATGATCCTTTGAAACAAAAGCTATTCTTTAAAAATGAAATAGAATTATTCCATAGTATCCATGTCCCTGAGATAGAAGAAAAACCCCCTCAACCTATTGTTTATACTAAGTTCACGCAAGTCCCTCGTTCACCCCTACACACTAAAACCCCGTAGTCCTGATAAGACAACCTGAGTTGTCACAAAATGTAGTTGACCTTTGGTTTTAGTTATTTTCTAATATTCTTGGGAATGATCAGTTGATATAAAAGTTGTGCAATGCCCTATACCTAGTCCTAGGAACTGAAGAATCTCCAGAAACTAGAATAAAGACTAATATTCCATAGAATAGTACTCAGAGAGTGCAAAGAAGGAAAATACAAACTAGAAAAGAGTTTAGATTAGCAACCCAACTAGATGAGTTTGAGATTAAGGATGTTATGTTAGATCTAGTATATGATGTTAACATACTACCCAAAAAGACTTGGAAAGATTTAGGGAAGCCCTAGTTGACATATTCCCCAATCCAGTTAAGAATGGCCAATCAATACTGTATTTTTCTAATAGGAAGACTGGAGAATGTGGAAATAGATGTTGCGGGAGTAAAGACTGTAGTTGATTTTTAGGTGATCAAAATCATGGGAGATAAGGACCCTTATCCTGCACTACTTGGTATCGATTGGGCTTATGATAACTATGCGGTGATTGACCTAAAGAGAGACACTATGACATTTGAGGCAGACGAAATAAAAGCAAGTCAACCCTTGGATCTGTATGTAGGCCCTTGATACATGGAGACAACTGAAAACAATATGGAAGGATAAGAATTGGATTATTTATATGTTGTAACAGTAGGAACGAGAGAAGACTACATAAATCCTATTGTTGATGGATCAGTAAGTTGGAGGAGAATACAATCAGGGGATGAAGATTCAGAACTAGCATTTGACAGTTGGTAGCAAGGTTCATATGAAAATTTTTCAAGAAGATGTGCAATTGTCAAAGAAACTATATGGGTTGGAACTGAGGTAAGAAAACACCCGATATATGATGGTACCTTAGAACTTGATAGTTTTCTAGTCAGCATGGAAGAAAATATAGCGGAGGATCAAAGGATTTCAGTTCTGGACTTAGCCCTCCAGGACACCCCTACTAGATGGTGGACTAGTCAGAAAGACTTGATTAAGAACTAGGAGGATGTGAAGAAAGATATTCGATATAGATTTCAAGATAAAAGGAAGTTGGAATCAGAGATGCAGATAGATTTCCAAGTTGTGCAACTATTCAATGGATAGTTTGATCTTAAAGCACATATTGAATAGTGTGTGAGATAGTGGTTAGTTGCAGAAATACCATCTTGTTTGTGGGTTCAAGTATTTCCCCATTCGCTAGGTGTGATTTTGAAATCTTGGTACATGCATGAAGAAACCAGAAGACAAACCAGCGACTAGAAAACATTGACAGATCGTTTTTTCAAGGACTTCTCGTTTACAAGTAAGTACCATGAGCTTAAGATAGTCCTACAAAGAATTAAAGAATTCCTTTTTCTCGATGTTAGTGAACAGAAATCAGACCTAGTGGTATATGTAAATCATAGCCAAGCACTTCAGTATAACCTTCACCTAGACACAAACACAATACCTATAGAATGATATAAGATTGAGAAGGATTTGGAAACCCTGTATGATTTAGAAGACTTGAGAAACTTATCTATTAAGGAAACATAGGGAAGCAAAGAGATTTAAAATGCCATACCCATACAGACTAATAGTTCTTATAATTATCCATTGAAGTTATGTAAAGTAAATATAGGAACTACATAGAAACCTAAGATAGCCATGGTAGGAGATTACTAGGATGAGAAAACTAGCCAAGAAATACATAGCCTATTGCAAGAGTATGAGGACTTATTCCCCAAGACATTCTCAGAACTAAAAGGGATTAAAGGAGCTATGGGAGAGATGGAAATTGAACTAAAACCATGATCAAATCCTGTAATGCATAGAACATATAGCCTTAACCTCAGAGTGAAAGAGAAGGTTAAGAGGGAAACAGGAAAGATGTTGGAGGATGGACTTATTTTTCCAGTGGAAGAAACAAAATGGGTTAGCCCAATAGTCATCCATAGAAAAAAAGGTATAGAGGACATTAGGGTATGTGTAGACTACATAAGACTTAACTCTTCCTGTGTGCATGACCCTTTCCCAACACCTTTTACTGATGAGGTGCTAGAGCAGGTTGCGAGGAAAGAATCTTACTCATTTACATATGTTTTTTTGGGGTATCACCAACTAAGGATTGTTGAAGAAGACAAAAGGAAGACCACATTCATAACTAAATGGGGGTCATTTGCATACAATGTGATGCCTTTCATCCTAAAGAATGCCCCTGCAGTTTTTTCCTGGATTGTAATAGCAACTTTCTGAGAATTTATTCAGAAGTTTATAGAATTTTATATGGACGATTGAACGGTATACAATCTGCTCAAGGAACATGTAGAGCTACTACGTCTGATGTTTTATAGATGTAGGTAATTGCAGATATATTTGAACCTCAAAAAGTGGATCTTTTTTTTGCCACATGGAAATTTGTTAGGCCACATAGTATGTCGAGAAGGAGTACTGGTAGAACCAACCAAAGTTGTGGTTATTGTGAACATGCACCACCTACGAGCGCTAAACAATTGCACTCCACACTGGGGAACACAAGGTACTATCAGAGGTTCATCAGAAGGTATGCAAACATTACTGCACCCCTAGAAAATCTACTAAAAAAATCAAAAGCATTCCAATGGATGCCAGAGTGTGATAAAGCATTCAACATCCTAAAGGAAAAGATTAGCACAACACCTATTCTAATGTTTACAAATTGGGAGAACGAATTTCATGTGCATGTAGACACCTGAGGTATTTCCTTGGGAGCCATCTTAGCCCAATCAGGAGATGGATCTATGGATCATCCTATCTACTTTTCTAGCAGGAAGTTGTCGCAAGATGAGCACAACTATACAACCACATAAAGGGAGGGTTTAGCTATGATTTACGCTCTGCAGAAGTTTAGACATTACTTGTTAGGATCTCATTTTAAGTTCTTTAATGATCATTCTACGTTGAAATATATAGTTAACAATCATGTTCTAAAAGGAATAATTTGTTAATGGTTGTTACTATTTCAGGAATTTTCATTCAAGGTGATAATTAAACCTGGAATATGCAGCGTGGGTTCTGATCACCTGTCTAGATTAGAGTCATGAGAAAGTGGCGGAGCAGTCGATGATCAACTTCTAGATGGAGACTTCTTTCGGTTTGAGGCCATACTATAATACCTGGAAGACATAGAAGTCTTCTTAAGTATAGGGGCCTACCTAGAAACATACTCCACAACTCAGAAATGTCATATGGTGGTTAGAGCAGCGGACTATCAATTGATTGTGGGGAAATTTTATAAGTTAGGCCTATATAATATCTTTAGGAGGTGTGTCTTAGATATATTGTGGGAGTTCCATAGTGGAGTTGCGGGAGGCCATGTTGGAGGAAAGGTCACTGTGCAAAAGGTCCTCGAAGATGGATTATAGTGGGCCACACTCTTCAAGGATGCAAAGGAATATGCTAGATCTTGCGACGTCTGTCAAATATTAGGCAAGCCATCATGACAAGATGAATTTCCTCTTCAGCCAGTTTGAGCTTTGCAAGCATTTAAGAAATGGGAGGTTGACTTCATTGGGTTGATAAACCCCACAACTAAGCATTCAAAGGCTAGGTATTTCATTAATGCAGTTGACTACCTTACACGGTGGGATGAGGAACCAACTGTCCAGGATTGCTCGACCGATACTACTTATAGGTTTATTTTTGAAAGTATTATCACTCGGTTTGGATGTCCTAAGAGTCTGACTAGTGATCAGTGTGGTCATTTTATTAGTAGTACAATAGAAAATCTTACAAAAAAATTCTTGATCCAACATCAGAAAAGTATCCCCTACCATCTGCAAGCCAATGGCATGGTATAGTCATTTAACAAGATTCTAGAGAAAGGATTAACAAAGATTTATTGTGAAAACATGGAAGATTAGGATGATCGAGTCCCAACAGTTTTATGGGATTATAGGACAACCGCAAAGAAACTCCACAAGCATACTCCATTTCAGCTAGTCTGTGGGAAAGAGGTTGTGGTACATGTGTAATTAATTGCCACGAATCTATAAATTGCACAAATTACACACATGTCTAATGATGAATGAGTCATGCCGAGGCTTATGGAATTGAAAGAACTTGAAGAGACCAATTTTTTAGCAGAATTTCATCAATCAGTTGAGAAAGCAAGGCAAAAATCTTGGAATGACAGACACATTAAGACTAAAGAATTTGTGTAAGGAGATAAGGTCCTACTTTATGACAGTCGATACCAGAAACATCCAGGCAAGTTACACATGCATTGGTTGGGACCATTTATTGTTGCAGATATCCGACCCTTAGGAGTAGATAGACTTGCGCAACTCAATGGTATACTTCGGTTAGGATGGGTGAATGAGGCTTTCCTGAAACCCTATATGTCTCATAACTAAGATAAAGGACTGTTTCTCTATTCCAAAGGAGCATGTATAGTAGCTAGATTTTAATTTTTTGCAATTTCTGTCAATTCAGTTAATAAAGTGGAATTGTGCATTGTTGCGTTGCGACATGTATTTCATTTTTCCATCTAAGTGTTGTTTTGGTGCAAAACTTCTTACTCAGTAGAGTAGGATCATAAGAGCCATGAATCTATTAATGACGATCACTAATCTGGCAGGGACCCCTATGTGGTCAGAGGGAGAGATAATCTAGACGTAATCTTATTCCATGTGCCACATAAACCCAACCTAATTATAACCTTTGTGACTTCTACAGTAACCCATCCAAAATATGTTAAACCATAAAGTCACAATATGCAAAGATTCCATCAGTATTCGTGCCAGGATTCTCATATGTTAAATGATAAGGTCTAAAGTCAACGACGTCCCTCACCAATTTGCTTAGTAAATTCTAGGATTAACAAACAGGTTTACCCAACTAACCAATCCCGTCATACAACTTATATCCAAGTTGCATCTATAGGGTTAACGATGAATAGCCTTAGCAATTATTACAGGACTTGCCAGCTAAGCCCGAGTATAAGGTTCTGTGAAATTAAGGTAATATTTATTGTTTCCTAGAAATAACTTAGTGCCTTGCAAATTCTTAATTGCACTCAATCCTATGTAATCACTTGGCCCTCAGTCGTGATCCCCAATCCCAGCTAGCATGTCGAAGTTTGTTGACAATCCATAATCACTATGGGGAGAGCTACAAGAAGCATAAGTGCAGTTTCTAAAGATGTAGTTTTGGACGAGCCATGTGATCCCCGGGTCGAGATCATGGGTGATCTCAAAGGGAAGGTAGAGAAAGTTAAACTCCTCGAACTTGACTTGACATACCAGGTTTTGTTCTCGCAATTGAACATTGACATATTTTGGAGTGTTTCTCCAAATGAATTGGGAGGAATGCAATTCAGGATGAAGTTAGAGTTCATAAACCTATTCAACTACACTATTATGAATCTCATAGATTTACCATTTTTCGGCACTACTAGTGAGGTTTCAATATGTACCAAGTTCCTCATTATCAAGGTACATGACATGATCCGATGGATGGATAGAATATACCCAATTCATGCGGAGGATATCCATGATATCCATCATCTTACTGGATTATCCATCGAAAGAGAGGATGTATCCAAAGGATTTCAGGGTCCTAGAAAGAATGGGAAGAAAAAGGGAGAACCTACCTTGTATGAATGATTTCATATGCACA
>JZKD02S1726948.1:614175-630947 GCA_000966675.3 Picea glauca
AAATTATTCAATGGCTTACCAGCCATGTCGTTTTTCTGTTACACTACTCTTCCCTGTCTGCATCAGTGTCTTTTGCACACCTCTATCACTTTTTGTTCTTTTTCCTTTTATGCTCTATGTGCCATATCCCTTCAATGCACCATTCCTCAATTGTACATTTTTGCTCCTGCGTTATGCCTCCTTGTACACACCTGAATTCTCCTACATAACGACAACCCTTATCTCTTCTTTGTTCAGCATTCTTAGAGTCTATGTTGTCTTTATACATGCAATATTCACAATGCCTCTGCATGCTCATTCCACGCCAAATTCCTCCACAACTTGAGTTCTCTCTCTGATCATCATCGTGACTCTTCAGCTTCTCTGGTCATTTTCCACTTGTTCAGCATCACTGTATATTATACTGAGATTCCTCAACCTCTCTGGCAGTTTGAGACTCTTCGTCTTCTCTATGACAGTCGAGCTCACCTTCTTTGTTCCAGTTACAGGCCTCAATGCTCATCCCCCTATCAATTGCCTCTACGAACATCTCCATTCCTATTGAATATTCCCAGAGACTCTTCACCTCTTCTGTCAATCATCCCGAAGTGTCTTCGAGTCCTCTGGCAGAAACCATTAGTGGTTTCTGGTAGTTACACTCTGTCGTGCTACAGTAGCCCTCCGATCTTGTTCAAATTCACCTACACTGTTGGATTGATTCCATGGGACCTTGCATTCATTTCGGAATTTCAACATTCGACGATTCGGCATTCATGTGACCATGTGTCTCAACATTCCCAGTCGTGATCCCCAAAAAGGAGCTTGGTTGCTCTAGCTCTTTCCTCCATCTCTCGCTGATGTGACCAAGGGATGTGACCACAACCTTATGCATAAGGCACTTTCACAATTTTTCATTTCGTGAATCTGGAGATGAGGCATCTCGACTCTCCAAGTCGCGATCCCTGAAACCCCGAAATGGTGTGGGATCAATGGTCTTGATCAACACTTGATCTGACGGCTCAGATCGTTTCGCGATTTCGCATTTTGTGATTTCAACATTCTTGATGTTCAGTGTTCTTGTCACTTCAAAGTGTCGATCCGCGAAACTCTGAAATGGAGTCGGATCAATGGTCTAGATTACATCTTGATCTGACGGCTACAATTAAGTCACGATTTCGCATGTCACGGTTTCAGGATTCCTGTGGTTAATATTCTTTGACATCTTCAACTCTCGATCCCCAAAACTCAGAAGTGATGTAAACCTGCTGACGTCACACGTGGATTGACACATGTCGAATAACTGTCATGTGTCACTCTGATTCGTGACTTAAATGTGCCTGAAATGTTGAATCAGCTTGACACTTGTCATTGTCTGGTTGTGCCACGTGTTCTTAGCTGACGTGGTTTGCTGACGTGTCTTGTTTTAGGATTTTGCATATCGACACTTCGGGACTTCTAATGTTGATATTCTCTGACTTCTCCATCTCCCGATTTCTGAAACTCCAAAATGGAGTTTACTTCAGGGTTTCACATTTCGCGAATTCAACGGGTTAGGGAACCCCATTCATTTGACTTTCCAGTCAGCGAAACGACGATATTTCGCCACGTGTCCTACTCGAAGATGGATGGTCCTCCTGCTTTCGGGATTTTGTAAGCCCACTTCTCCTAGCACTTTAAAGAATGTGCAGGCTCTCCTGGATCCAATGGTGGTCGGACCCTGCGCTCGGATCTAATGCCCGAGATCTATCCTCCATATCTGTGCGCTCCTCTTGTCTACATTGAGATCTGACAACCATCAGGAATTCTGAATTGTTGATCCAATGATCACGGTTGCTGCTCTTCCCCGATTATCACTATGCTACTGATCATCGTTGGTGTACTTAAGCCATCATCATTGTTGTACTTGC
Source organism: Picea glauca (assembly GCA_000966675.3). Taxonomy (NCBI): domain Eukaryota; kingdom Viridiplantae; phylum Streptophyta; class Pinopsida; order Pinales; family Pinaceae; genus Picea; species Picea glauca. Next base: position 616,062 of record JZKD02S1726948.1, read on the forward strand.
CATCAATGACAAGCATACACTGCCTGTAAAACATGCCAACAGAAATAGTATAAATATGTGCATCATGATACATTCATTTGATATACACACTTACATTGAATATCTATCTTCTGAATGTTATGGTCTATTGGTTTTGGTTTATTGGTGAATATGATGACAAATATGAGGCAACAAAGAAAGTGCTATAAAAGAGATAAAGCTTCAAATATGAAGAGTGCTATGGTTTTTTTGTAACCCTAATTTGGCAGGCCCTAGCGGGTGAGCTTGAGGGTATGATGTGTGGCACCCCCGTGGGTTGCCTAAGTGACATTACACAAGGCCCTATGTGACATGGAGTCTTAGTCTCACGAGGCTAAAGGAAATTAGAGGGAAATATTGGTACTGAACTATTGAAGGTTGTGGAAGAGTTACAGGTCAGTATTATAGTACAACATGTCAACTACAGGTTACTGTTGATTTTTCATAAGCTAGGTTAAGCATGAATTTCATTCCATTTTTTAATTTCACTTAACCATAAACAATAATGTTGTAGCAATCAAGATCACAAGAAGAAACGCCATGCACAAGAACACAAGAAGTGTCCTGGGAAACCCTTCTCAACAAGGGAAGAAAATCCAACCAAATCCTTTGCTACAATCTTCAAGAGAAAGACCTTCACCAACAAGAAAGACTTAGCACAAAAGAGGGTGCTTAAGCCCTAGATGACTAGCACCCAATACAGGTGCATACATTTTACCAAGATATGTATTTCATGTAATTTCCAAACACACAAGGAAGATCTAATTCCACAATGGGGAATCATGCCTTACTTATATTAGACTTGACCAATCAAAAAAAGAATCTATTCGCTCAACATGGTCGACCTCTCTAAGTCACTTTATAATTTATTATTATTATTATTATTCATTTTAACAATATTAATTATTTATTATTAATCACATTAAGGTGGGGTCGACCTGTATCCTTGATATAACAATTACGGTTACAGGAAGGTATGACTCTTGAAAAAAATATAGCAAAGGATTTGATACACCCACTAGGGGCACATCCATAGGGATGTCATAGCTCTGACTCACTGCATTACACAGAAGAAACAAATCTACATGCGTTGACTTGTTCTCATCCATAGGCACGTCCACTCTACGGATCTCTTTTCCCACTGCCTCACATAGGAGAATCATCTGTAGTTTTCTCGTCAACTTTGCTTCTCAGACGAGGCTGTCACATCATCTTCATTTCTTTTCACATGATGATGTTCCCAAAATTTTTTGGATTTCACATGTCCAACTCATCATATAGCTTTTCCTACTGGATAATCATCTATAGTTCTTTTCACTCTCTTCATGGAGGAGGTCATCTCTACATTCCTAGATCTCTCCCAGGTAGGAACCACAAACACTTCTTAGGGGATTTATCTCAGGTTTGTAAGATGAGGGAAAGGATTCACATATATACAATGATCCGCACCTCAGAGGTTTGTAAGCTGGAGAATTTCTCACATAGTTGCATTCATCAACACTCCCTGTCATCTAGGGAGGCAATTTTCGTCACGCCAAGTCTCTCATGGAAATACTCGAACTTTTTCATGGAAAGTGGTTTAGTGAAGATATCTGCAATTTGTTCATGAGTAGATAGGTATAGTCCATGTATTGTCTTCCTCTGCACCATGTCTTTGATATAGTGATACTTGATTTCAATGCATTTCTATTTGTCATGAAACACTGGGTTCTCAGAGAGCTTTACACAACTCTGGTTGTCACAATGAATAGTTGTCAGACTCATTTCATGATCGAACAAGTCTGTCAAAATTTTGAGAAGCCATACAACTTCATGAAGTGCCACACTTAGTGCAATGTACTCTGCCTCTGCTGTACTTAAGGCTACAAAGTTTTGTTTTCTTCTACACTAGGAAACCATGGTTGATCCTAAGGTGAAGCAGTGAACTGAAGTGCTCTTTTTGTCTACTGCACTTCCTGACCAATCTGCATCAGCATAACCTTCCAATATTAATCCTACATTGGCTTTTTATCTCAAGCCATAACCAATTGTGCCTTTTAAGTATCTCAATACGTGTTTTGTAGCTATCCAGTGTGTTTGTTTTGATTGGCTCATAAACTAGCTAAGCACATTTGCTGCGTAGAAAATGTCTGATATGGTGTTAACCAAATACATCAAATATCCAACAAGTTGTCTATATAAATGTGAGTCTACGTCTCTTGAATCATTGTCACTCATTTTTTTTAAATCCATTGCCATTGGAGTAGGCATGTCTTTGCAATCTATCATTTTGAACTTATTTAGTATCTCCATAGTATATTTTCCTTGACTTAGGAAAATCTCATATTTTATCTGCCATACTTCTAGTCCCAAGAAATAATGCATTAGGCCTAAATACTTCATTTCAAATTTGGCAGTCATGGATTTTTTTCATTTTGCAATGAGTCTTCCTGAACCGGTGTGGAAAAGGTCATCCACATATAGGACTAAGATCATACACTCATTGCCATCAATGTCATAATACAAGTTTGGGTTAGTTGTACCTTTGTTGAACCCCAAACTCACCAGAAATCCATCCATTTTCTCGTACCAAGCACGTGGTTCTTGTTTTAAGACATATAGGGATTTATTCAACCTGCATACATGAGATTTTTCGTTGTGCATAATGAAACCTTCTGGATTCTCAATATAAACTTATTCCTCAATTTCACCATTGAGAAAAGTTGTCTTTACATCCATCTGATGCACCTTCCAACCCATGGAAGTATCTAGTGTATTGATATATCAGATGCAGGTATATTTGGCTACTCAGGAAAACGTCTCGTCATAGTCAAATCCCTCTATTTGTGAAAACCCTCTAGCCACAAATATTTCTTTGTATTTTTCATTCCTTCCAGTGGAGGCATGCTTGATTTTGTAAATCCATTTGGAAGTTACTAGAGACTTTCCCTCTAGTCTTGGAACAACATCCCATACATCATTTTTTAATATAGATTGGTATTCTTCACTCATGGAATCTTTCCAAAATTGTTCACATGCATATTCTCCATGACAGGATGGCAGTGAATCAATAATGTGGGACATGGATGAAAGGTTGCTTGAGAATCTCTTTGGTATCTTGCTTTCTCTGATTACTCGTTGTGGATATTTATGTCCTTCTACTTCTTCTAAGGTTTGATGAGCCCAAGTAGGCCTCTTATGTCCAGATGTGATATTTATGGGTAGGTTTCTTGGGGCATCCGAATCTGCTGGAGAAACTTGATCAACTAGAGTTGTTGACTCATCTGTAATGATATATGTATCCCTCTGAACTATTGAAGGGGGAGAAGGTATTGTTTCGCTATCAATTTCCATCTGAGTCTCTCTGGATTTATAGAAGGCTACTTCTTATTCCAAGGTAACAACTCTACTTACTTCAATTTGTCTCTAACCTCGGATGTAGATTCAATATGCTTTTGAGGATTCACTATATCCTACAAATGTACCCTTTCTTCTTGAATGTTCTATCTTGGATCTCTTTTATTTAGGTACATGAAGGTACAATGGACATCCAAATATTGTGAAGTGTTTGATCTTAGTTTTTACTTTGGTGAAAGGAACTTTTGGAGTAATATTCTTCAGGATCTGATGAGGAATATAGTTTTGAACATACACATTTTTCATACATGAATCTACTCATAGAGTTATAGGTAGACTCTGATCATGTATCATTTATTTAGTTGCCTCAATGATAGTTATGTTTTTTCTTTCAACAACCCCATTTTGTTTAGGGTTGTAAGGAACTGTGAACTCCCTCTTGATTCCTTCTTCAATACGAAAACGGTTAAATTCTTTTGAGGTATATTCACCTCCATTGTGAAATATTAATACTTTGATTTTTCTTCCGGTCAAGTTTTCAACCTAAGCTTTGAATTCTTGAAATTTGGCAAGGACTCCATCTTTTTTCTTCAAAAAGTAAATCCAAGTTTTCCTAGAGTGATCATCTATGAAGAGTACATAGTATAAGTATAAATTTAAGGATGCAATCGTCATTTGCCCACATACAACTGAATGTATCAAGTCCAATATTTCCTTGGATCTTTTTTCACTGCTAGGAAAGGATGCTTTAACATTTTTTCCAAGGGCACAACCTTTGAAAACACCTTTATGCTGGATTTGGATCTCTGGTAGACCTGTTACCATGTTCGCTAGATATGGAAGAGATATATAATGAATGTGAGCAAGTCTTATATGCCATAACTCACTCAAGTTGATAGTGTCATGTAGTAAGGCTTGAACTGGTTTGATGGTCAACTTGTACAAGATATTTTCTCTGACACCAATTACTTTGGAAGAGCTTATATGAGATTCTTTGTGCCATGCAAGGACTCTTCCTTTTGAGAAAGTGATTTTGTAACCTTTGTCTTCCAAGGCCGAAATAGAGACAAGGTTTCTCTTTATTCTGGGTACATATAGAACTTCCTCTAGTTTAAGATGCATATCTAAATCTAGTTGGAAGGTGGAAGTTCAAACTCCTCTTACATTATATCTGGCATCATCTCCAAGAACAACATATAGATGTGTCTCTTTCTCAATGAAGTGTGTTAGATGATTTCTAGTATCGGTCAAGTGCTTGGAGGCACCACTATCAATTAACCAAGTATTTTCATTTATAAGAACCATACCTGAGAGTGATGATATGTTGATGTCTTCATTTTTTTGGAGTCTTGTGTTAAGCTTGCTTCACATAACGATTTTTCTCATCTCCACAAACCCTTGTCAACTAGGCTAGAAAACCTAACGGCTAGTCTAGGCTGGCACTTTTAGGTTTTGTTGGGATTATGACTATCAACAATAAGCCTTGATAAATATGGTATCCTTGGTAAGCTAAGGAGCTTCTTCAAGAAGTTTGCAGAAATGTACTTTAGGATTTTCTACAGAATTTTGGTGAAACCCTAGAAAACCTTAGGGCCAAAAATTCAAAATGCCCAGAATTTTGATCTGAGGCTTGCTAGAGGTGTGTCGAAGGAGGTCTTACCCTTTTATGTATTTTTCATCTCAAGCGTCCAAGTTTTGAGTGGTGAAATTTCTCAGGAGAGGAGGCTATACAAAATTTCTGGAAACCCTAGGAGGGTTGTACGGTTTCTGCAAATGAGTGAGAGAAGGAGCTGGAAAATGCTTGTGCAATGGGATCTTTAAGACCTACACTCTAATACCATGTTTATTTTTCATAATATACATTAAGCATGAATTTAATTCCATTTTTCCATTTCACTTAACCATAAACAATAATGTTGCAACACCCAAGATCACAAGAAGAAACACCATGCACAAGAACACAAGAAGTATCCTGGGAAACCCTTCTCAACAAGGGAAGAAAACCCAACCAAATCATTTTCTATAATATTCAAGATAAATTCCTTCACCAAAAAGAAATACTTAGCACACAAGAGGGTTCTTAATCCCTAGAATACTAGTTCCCAAGAGAGGTGCACACCTTTTACCAAAATATGTATTTGTTGTAATTTCCAAACACACAAGGAAGATCTAATTCCACAATGGGGAATCATGCCTTACTTATATTAGAATTGACCAATCAACAAAGGAGTCTATTGGCTAACCATGGGAGACCTCTCTAAGTAAATTTATAATTTATTATTATTATTATAATTAATATTAACAATATTAATTATTTATTATTAATCACATTAAGGTGGGGTCGACCTCTATCCTTGATATAAAAATTAGGGTTACAGGCAGTTCTAACTCTTGAAAAACATATAGGAAAGGATATGATACACCCAATAGGGGCACATCCATATGGATGTCATAGCTATAGATCACTACGTTACACAAAAGAACCAGATCTACATACATTCACATGTGTTCATCCACAGACATGTCCATTCTATAGATCTCTATTCCCATTGCCTTACACAAGAGAATCATCTAGAGTTTTATCGTCAACTCTATTGCTTACAGGAGTCTGTCAAATCATCTTCATTTATGTTCACATGACAATGGGCATAACACTTTTGGGATTTTACATGTTCACCTTGTGCTCAGCCACAGGCACATCCAACTCATCAGATCTCTTTTCCTACTGGATAATCATATGGATTTCTTCTCACTCTCTTCATGGAGGATGTCATCTCTAAGTTCCTAGATATTCCCTAGGAAGGAACCATGAACCCTTCTTAGGGGCTTTCTCTCATGTTTGTAAGCTGAGTGAAAGGCTTCACATAGCTGGAATGATTCACACCTCACAGGTTTGTAAGATGGAGAATGTCTCACATAACTGCATTCATCAACAGTTACATGTATGTTTATGTGATTATATTTTATGCTTGGGGATGGTATGGTACATGATTGATAGGCATGTCTTGTTGATGCATGGTACATCTTGTTGATATTGGTATGGTACATTGACTACTAGTACATCTTGGTTATATTGCTACTTGGTATACCTAGTTTATGGTTGAGGCATATGGTACAAGTTGAGGTGCATGGTTGATATATGGTTTGGGATTGTTGTGGTGCATGGATGATGCATGGTTTGGTATAGCTGGTGGTGCATGGTTGATGCATGTGTTGTGGTATAGGTTGTGGTACACAGTTGAAGTTTGGTATGGTATAGGTTGATGGTTTAGTACATGCTTTGGTACATGGTTGAGACACATATCTTTCTGATGATATGTTGGTGATGTTGGTACATGCTTGGTAGAGGCATCTGTTGGTGATCTTGGACATGTAGTTGAAAGGAGTCTTTGGTATATGATCCATGTGAGAGGATCTTTTTGAGCATCAATGACAGTGACAACTTGGACGGCTTGATAAGTGACAAGTTGGATACAGTGATAGGCTAATAGGTTATAGGTTGATGTGACAGTGGCAGTGATTGTGTTAGTGACAATTTGGTCTAAACTTACATTTTAAGGAGGAATGATGAGAAAAGGAAAGGGGGTTGTAGCCTCCTTCTGGTTGGTGCCGAAGAACTTAGTGAGTTTTATATCCCTTTAGGTTGGAGCTTGAGAATCATGGGGTTGTATCCCCCTTATGTTTGGAGCCAAAGAATCACGGAGTTGTAGCTTCCTTCAGGTTGGAGCATGAGAATAAGGGGGTTTCAGCCTCCTTCTTGATAGAGCCATAGAATTCAAGGAGTTTTATATTCCTTCGGGTTGGAGCCTCATGTAAATAGGGGGTTGTAGACTCCTTCCAGTTGCAACTAGAGAATTGGGAAAATGGTTATTCCAATGAATGTATTCTTTGATATATAAAAAATATTTTTGTGGTTTTGTCCCATTTAGGTTTCCACATAAATTATGGTGTACTGTGTACTTGATGTGATGTCGATGTGATTCTTATTATGTTTATATGCTCATGGTATATTGATGATACATTGTTGATAAAGTTGAATTTTATATATTGTGGTTAAAAGTGGTAAAAGTGATAATACTTATTCACCCCCCCTCTTAGTATTCCAACAATTGGTATCAAAGAAGGTTCCTCCCAAGAAACATTTTAACCAATCGAAGGAATATCATGGATAGAAACATTTTGTATAGAAATGGAATACTGCATTTCAATGATTAGAATGGCATGCAATATGATATGTGGAGGATGAGAATGAAATTTTTTTTACAAGAACATGGAACTGATTTTTGGTACTTAGTTGTTACATGATACATCGATTCAAAGAAACCAAAGACTAAAGTTAAGAAAGAATTGAAAAAGAAAAAAAAAACTGCAATAGATTTCATCATAGAAGGATTACCTGATTTAGTGAAATTCGAACTGGGACAATGTTCATCAGCAAAAGAAATTTGGGATAAACTACATAATTTCTACCACAAAGCTAGAGAAAATTAAAGAAAGTGAAGGTACAAAACAAGAAGAAATATGTTGATCATGTTAGACAGACTCAGAAGAAGAAGATTGTCAAGAAGGAATAGTATACCTTGAAGAAGAGTTAATCAGTTCTTTAGATGAATTGAAAAAAGAAAAGAAGAAGATCAAGTCTCTTTAGTAACAATTAGTCAAGAAGAATTCCCAAGTTCTGAAGAATCCCAATAGGTCATCGTGAAAATAAAATCTCAATTAGAAGAAGTCAGAAAGATTGAAGAAACATACAAATGTCAGATGGAAGAGAACTAGTGTTTAGAAGTAGAAATAACAAGACTTAGAAAGGAAAAAATGAAAGAGAGGTAGTGTTTGGAAACCAAAAGAAAGGAAGGAAAGAAGAGAGATAATATTTTGACATATCATCTTCAGAGAAAAACTAAGGAATTAAATCAACTTGAAGTAGAATTTGGTCAAGAAGAAAGAAGACTTGAAAATGAAATCATCTCCTTGAATATACAACTTGAAGAAGCAAAGACGACAAAAGAATTCATGATGAGTGAGATGATGAAGAAATAAGAAGAGGTTGAGAATCTTGAAGAAGAAGTTTGCACATTGAGAGACAAAATTTTCAAGCTCGGTAATAATGTTGAAAAGACAGAAACATCCACATCATCAGTAAATAATGTTAAAGAGAATCACTCCAGGTTGCTAGAAAGGAAGAATGAAGAAAAGAGTAAGAGTTATGTAGAAGTACTGAAAGGAAGGAATCATGGTGAGCCAAAATTAAAGATAAATGATAGAGATACATCCTTAGGAAAACCCTCCACATTCAATCCATAAATAATATTCATTAGGAATAAATGGATCAACATAAGAGAAGATTATGATCATCCAAGGAAGGAATTCAGAAGGACTACACCAAAAATAAGATCATTCACTCCCAGGTATGTAAATTTTGTTTTATGGCCATTGATTTTATTGTATTAACTTTGGACATAAAGTTGGAGATTGTAGGGATTATGGAAGAATTTTTCAAGAAAGAAATGTGATGCAGTCCCCCTTCCCACCTGGGGCTACGCGACCTCCCGGTCTTTGGATCTTTCCTTATTCTGAGTCGGACCGACTCTTCAGGCTCCTAGTTGAACCCAAATCAAATGTACACAGGCCCCTCTTTTCCTTTTTGGGCGTAAGCCCTATGGTACCCACACCCCTTTTTCCACGTGCTTTGGCGCTCTTCATTTTTGAGGCACTAGCTCCTTTACACTAGTACCTTCATTCAATTTTATCCTGGGCTATAACCTTGCAGAAATGTGCATTTGTGGGTGCTATCTCCTTTTCCACTAGCCCCTTATTACATGTGACCTTGGACGGTGACCCACATAACTGCACGATTACCTGTTAAACTTCATGCACCTTCAATTCCTAAAATGTTTTGGGACCGTCGATCTCCGATTTGGTTCCTCTAGATTGATGGTTTAGACCTTCCCTCTCCAAATCCATGGACCAGATATGTCTCTCCGAAATCAACGGATGAGATCTATTTGTGATTTCAGACTTCATAGTTTTGAAGTCTCAAACCCTCGCTACCTTTGTACTCCAATCCTCTAGATTTAATGATTTTCTGCCACCTGTCTCCTTACTTATACGATCATGATCTTCTCCATGGATCCAACCTTCGAGACTTTCAATTTTCACACCTCCCTTTCTCCCGGAGAGATTTTGACGAAATGGCTCAATCTCTCGCCACACATCCTTCAAATCGACGACTCCTCTCCTGCTTCAGGTTTTTGGCCTCCTCAACCAAATCAATGGTCCTATGACTCCTTCCTCGATCAATGACTGAGATCTTCTCTGAGTCTTCAGACCTGTCCTTCCTTCATTTTCCTGAAGTCCTAGATATGGTGTTGCGTGTCCTCCTTCACATTGATGATTCTCGTCGTTTCCGGGACTTTGGCCTTCGGCGTTCTCAAATATCAAAAACCACAAATCTCTGAAGTGAAATCGTTCGGAGTGTTGGATCTTATGACACCTATCCTATCTTGATCCAACGACTGTTCAATGGCTATCTAACGGAGTGAATCTCTATTCTCCACGTTTCCCTTTGCAGATCAATGACATGCGTTCTTCCTTTGGGATCAACGACCCTTAATCATTTCGGCCTTTGGCACTTCGGAACCTTATGAAACTTGTTTTGATAAAAATCCCAGAGTGCAATCCTATGAAGTCCACGATCTAGTGACACCTATCCTCTTCCAGATTGATGACTATTGCTCTCTTCTATTGTTTGGACTTCAGAGATGTGAAACCTTTCTCCTTCACATTCTCTCAGAGTGACTTCACCTGGAATTCATGATCTTTCGCCATGTGTCCCCTTTCTAGATCTGATGGCTTAGATTCTCTTCAGGAATTCACAATTTGACAGTTTCAATTCTCAAACTGAAACTCCAATGTAAATTTCTCAAGAGCTCGAGATCTTGTGAGAAGTGTCCCCTCTGTAGATCGATGACTCTTGGCTCTTCGACTCTTTGTCCTTTGGGTGTTTCAGCATTACACCTCCGCCTCCTTCTGGATCTCATGACCCTTTGACAAGTATTCCCTTTGAATATAACAATCCAGATTCATTTCAGTCCTTCGAATCTTCGGGCTTCGGAAGTTTCAACTTCTCTATGCACTCATTCCTCCCAGAGTGGTTCCATCTGAAATCAATAGATTTCCTCCATGTGTCCTTCCATATTATGGATGGTCCCAAATGGTTTCGAGACTTTGGAAATTCAACAAGTCTGCTCTTCTGCATATACACAATGCTAAATCTTGTGCACCTTCTCGTGATCAGACGACAGTTGATCCTCTGCGTTTAGATCCAATGCTTGAGATTTGTTTCCTCGTCTATGCTTCCTTATGTCATTGGACCTTGATCTAACGGTACAAACTCCTTTCCCACAACCAATATAATGGTTGTTTTCTCTCCTCCTCCTGAGATTCTACCTTCTCCTGACTTGGAATATTTTGAAAGTGTTCAAAGGTCTTAGCCTTTAAACTTTCTCCTACAAACCCGAATACCTAGGGTCTCGCTTACACTCTTGAATGAATTTTATATTCTCAGCTTTAGGACTTAGAATAATTCCACTTCCCACGCACTTCTTACGCTATTCCTTCTAAGCTTGATATCCTCGAAGATTTCGATCTCCCACACACTCCTTGTGTTTCTTGGATTTCGTCAAACTCAGATCCGAATGATTTATTGAAAATAAATTCTTCTCTTCCTCTTGGAAATATCCTTTCTCGATGCACACCTTGAAGAGATTTTCCTTACAGAGTGTTCAATAACTCTGGTTCCTCCTGAAATCAACACAGAGTTCCTTCTCTACACTCTTTCACTTGCTCGATGCCCACTTAGCAGAGCTCTACATAGTTCTCAGTAAATTAGTTTCTATGTGCTCCTTTTGCACAGTTTCCCCCCCTAAGGTATTTAGTAACTTTGAGGTTTCTATTGAGTTTTTGATCGCCCTGTTGTGCCCTCCTAACAAGTTCTTTTCTGACTCCAAAGAGTTCATATGCACACTTCTTGCGCTGGCTACAAAACCTCAATTGTTCTATTGTGCACTCATTGCACACCCTATAGAATCCATAACGATATTATAGAACTCAATGAAGATAAAATAAATCTATCTCCTACTACAAAGGAAACTTATCGCACATCCACAACATGCATTCATGAAAATAGACAAACACATGATATGCAGGAAAAAATTATTTTCTATTATCTATGTGTGTCTATACAAATGTTTGCAAAAACTAGACTGCAACAGAGTTCCAGTTCTCTCGAGCTCTCTCTCAAAACTATTCTACCTCCTAATTCTCCTAAGACTCTCTATTCTCTCTCTCGAGTCTTCTAATTACAAAGCGAGGGCTCCCTGAGCTTATCCTCACCACCGCCTTAGTGCTATCATTATCTCAGTTATGACACCATACCTCTACAACTACATTCCATAAATTTCGATCCAGACCTGACTATGATCTAGATATGCTAAAGGAAACCATTTAAGGAAGCCCTATTCACTACTTGTACAAAGGCAAGGCTTGGCATTTATCATCCTTACAACACGAAATCTGTATAGGATCATATTTCAAATTTTAAAAAATGGGAGGGTCAGTGCCTCTCCCTTTCTCCATTGCACGTCTACATGTTGGCGTGCTGGCACATTTGTTGATGTGGAGAGATGCTCCTGCATCATACTCCATTGTTGGGAAAACCATGACCTCCTTCTCATGACCTCCTCTTTTCCACTGTTGAAATCCTCCTAGATCCTAGAATCTCTTCTTTTCATCTCCCCTTTGTTGAATGCTTCTACTGACCTCAACATCAACTTCCTGATATCCTCTATTACTCTATCCAACCGCTCTAGTGGCTAGCTCTCCTTATGCAGTCTTCTTAGGCTCCACTTCCTCTTTATCAGTGGGTAGATCAACTTGACCCCCCATATCATTTTCTTCTTCTTTTGTGGAATTATCTTGCCACCATGTTGTAGTCTCTAGTTGTGCAGTTTCATCACCGAGATGTTTCTCATCTTCCTCCTATGAAAAATTAGTTTCTTTTGTCATATCTTCTTGTGATGGCATATCTCCAACTCCCTCCAACTGTTCCTCTGGCTGGTATGATCCTCCATCTACTTCAAACTTGACCTGTCGGATGTGCAATATTTTCACCATTACCCTTCTCTCTGGGGCTTTCAAGTCTGTATTTAGATGAACAAGTTCTATGTTGTTTGCTTCTGTTTCTACTGCAGGATCCAGTGCTTTAGTCATCTCTATTTCATCTTCCTGACTAAAAAATTTTGGCCATTCTTCTGAATGCTCCTCTCCTTCTGCTTGGGTATACATCAATGTTTGCTCCATTTCTTCCTCTTCTACTTGGGAAGCTTCTAACATCTTCTCCTTCATCATGAAAATCACCGTTGGTTGTCCTTATTCACATGCTCTATCCTTAACTGGGTTATCTGGTAGGAATATCTGAATTCCCCCAATGATCAGAATGATCCTCTGATCCTTCTTCTGGATGGTGAGAGTATTCAACTTCTCATCATCTTCATTCACATGGTCTACAAACCCACATGAATATTTATCCATCAACACTCCTTGTTGATATGAACTCACTTCTGATCTCCTAATACTTTCTGACAGTCTCATTTCTTTCCCCCTACCCACCTGGCAATTTGGGATTTCTCTTTTGCCCACCCAACCATATATGAGATCAACCAATCCCATAGCATTTCCCCCTTGGCAATTTCAAATTTTAGGACTTCTCTTATGGAAATATATGATACCTTCCACTGATCTCTTTCCATTGCCCACATGGAAACTTGAAAGTCCATTTCTGCCCACTTGGCAGTTTATGAGATCTTTGACTGATCTCACCTCCTCCTCATCACTGAGGTGTCTCCCAATTTCTGGTTCATAGATGTGAATCTGTTCCTACTCTGTGTCACTGAGGGTTTCTAATTCCCTTCACCACCTTCTCAACTCTTGTTGTTTCTTTCTAGCCAACAACTTTTGAATATGCCATTTTGCCTTCCTGTTTAGAGGACATTTGTACCTCTAGTGTACTTTTGCCTCTTGCTCCATCCTCAATGTTAGTTGTTCCATACTTGATCTTATCTCATTGAGCTCCAGATCCTTCTCTAGATTGAATTTCTTCTTTCGGCCTTCTCTTCGACCACACTTATGGACTTTAGTATCCATTTCCACCTTCTGTTTTCCCTCCTGGAAAACCTATGGATCACTCTACATCCGAGAACATCTCCATCTTTTCTCACAGCTCACCTGGCTTTTTAAATTTTTTGTTGTTGTTGTGCACGTGCAACAACCTCCTCACAGAGCATCAGTACTCTGCTTCCTTCGCCTGTTGTCTACAGGAAAACTCTTGTTTGTGATACCACCTGATGTTATCAGGTCATCTCACTAGAAAATTTGGGTCATTTTGTGACGACTATTTCGACGCTCTTGCAACGTTATGTCGTGGAATTTGTGACGAATATGGACTCTCTGAAACGTCTTTTTATGTCACGTGGCAATTGTGACAAACTTTAATAAACGTCACAAGAGAAACACCCCTAGGGAACTTATCACAATTGCGACAAAAAAGAAATATCGTCGCCAATACGACAATTTAGGAAAAAATGTGAAACCAACATTTCGTCTCAATTGCGACGAAAACTTTCGTTGTTTACATAGAAAAACTATCGCCACAATTCAAGTTGTCATCTCAAGTGCGACTACAACTTTTCATTGTTTACATAACAAAATTGTCGCATTTATTTAAGTTGTTGTTGCAAGTGCGACGACATCTTTTCGTTCTTTACATAGTAAAATTGTCATGGCTCTTTAACTGGTCATCGCAAGTGCAATGACAACTTTTCATTGTTTACATAGCAAAACTTTCGCAGCCATTTAAGTTGTCATCGCAAGTGCGACGACAACTTCGGTTGTTTATATAACAAAATCTTCACAACTATTTAAGTTGTCGTCGCACTTGCGACGACAACTTTCATTATTTATATAACAAAACCATCCCATCTATTTAAGTTGTCATCGCAAGTGAGACGAACAATATTTATTTAAAATNATATATATATATATATATATATATATTTGATTTAATATTACCATCTTAATATTAATATTAATACAGGATGCAAATGAAGAGCTTAATGATCTTATTAGAAGAGTTTATCATATAATTAAGGTGCAACAAACCAAAGAACAAGTGAATGAGAGTTTCCAAGAATATCAAAATAAGATGAAAATTATTTTTGATAGAATAGTTAAAGAGATATTTTACTCTTTTACTCCATGAGATTTGGTGCCACATCAATGTTACCAAGAAAGAAGATGGTAAAGTCAAGTATATTAATGGAATAGGGAATCAAGGAACAATTATGCAAGAAAATATTATGAAATATTTAAGGAATCAAAGGAATGGAAGCTATCAAAGAATGACAATGAAAATAACTAAATATGGATGGATGAATAATCATATTGTATGAGAGCATAAATATAAGTAACTCGATT
>JZKD02S1726948.1:659802-677108 GCA_000966675.3 Picea glauca
CAAACAAACTTGGGTCCATTACCCAAACCTGGGGTCTCCAACTTCTCATGGCCATAACTCTCTAACCATGAGAAATTATGTGACATTCCACATACCACCGGAAATGACATGACAAACACTATCCATATAAGATATTTTTCCTAACAAATTCACTTTCCTTCATCTCATTATTTCACAATTAAGCATGGGTTCTTTTACTCCACAAAGTGTCTTCCCGTGAGGGCTTTCACCATAAGGGGACCACTTTGGAGTTCATCCATATTTACTTCTTATCAACCATGACAAAAAAATAATGAGTCATATTTACATAAAACAATATTGTGTCCATTACCAAAACCTTTGTGCTACGGGGATTTCTTCAAGGGTTGACATCAATGACAACCAACCTTAATCAACACCCCATGCTTTTCCTACGATCAACCATAGATTTATAACCATACTTGTAACCAAGTTGGAGGTCTTCCTCCGTGGTTTCTGTTCTGAAGTCATCACCCTGCATTGCATAAGGGTATGTTTTTTAAATATTTTTCGCTGCAATTACCTTAAAGTTGTAAGGTGATACAAATAATATTCTCAATATGTTCGAGTACTTACGATTCGTGACTGTAACCTTGAGTAGCCACCCTGGCCTAGATTGTGTTGGCCATGTTTGAAAATCCTTGATTTGGTTTCCTTCGAGGTGTCAGGCAACCTATCATCAAAATATTCAAGTATGTTATATATAACGGCCACACTTTTACTTAGATCTAAATAAAAATAAAGACAGTATTTAATTCAAAAATTTGTAATTTACCTTGGTGTACCAGTTATTTGTTCTCCTGATTTTTTCAAAATCTTCTATTTTGCATCATCAATGATCGCCTTCCACTCCCTCTCTAGAATTGAGGGAGGACGCTCATACCTAGGATTTCTTTCTAAGCTTCGTCTATAAACATCCCGGGTATATTTTAAATATTCACCTGCTGCAGATGTGACCGCTTTTGTATTAAATGTATCTATACCAAAGAGGCCTTCAAGATAATCCATAAGTTCCTTTTTGAGGTTGGAATTATAGAAATTTCACCTTATGCGTAAGTTTGCCCCAAAAATAGACAATTCCTTGCTCTATACGTGCCTATAAAAAAGGTCGTTTCCTACACACAAAAATATATGATCATTAATTTAAAATTAATAATCTAGATGATTTATGTATGAGGACGACATTAAATGATTAAAATATGAATTAAAACTACCTGGGAGTCTTGATTGTTTCAATGGAAGTCCATTATCGTTGACCAAAAATGTGCACGGAAGGGTCCCCGTGCTTCTCACACGTCTACCTCCAGGAAATGAAACCATATCAACCACATCACTATGATCCTCATCTCTGCCACAATCTCTAGACTCTAATCGAGGTGTGGATGTCTGTCGGTGCATGTCATGGCTCCTATCTAAATGAGGTGTGGAAGATGGAGAAGTAAATAGTGCTCTAGCAGTTATATGACCGCTCGCATCAAGACTCTGTAGCGTCTTTGTAGTGCCACTACTACCAGCCCCGAGTTGAATAGACTCCAAATATTCCTTTATAAAAAAGAAAATGTTTTTCCGTGAGACAATGTAAAAGTTAAAGAACAAAGTATCATAATTGAACATATGATTGCATTAAAAATAAATAAAATTTATGGTTATTACCTTAGATGTGTTAAGATGTGACATAAGGAGCTTGATCCTTTCTTTGATGTTTGGGGTTTTTTCTGGATGATCTAACAAGCTAACAAGTTCCTTTTTATCTTTAATGATCTTTTTTTTAATAAGAGCATCGGATCAGCGCAAGAATAAAACCCCTCCTCATTGGCAGAATCATGATCCACATGGCCTGCTAACTACATATAATTTCAACAAAAACAATGTTATTTCAATAAAATTATATAAGAAAATAATAAAAACAACGTAAAATGAAAGTTGAAATTCATAATCATTTACATGTTCTGCGGATGGCTCTTTTCCACAATCATCCTGCCACATTAAAATGTAATTATAACCCCCAAATATTTAAAAAAATGTTAATGATAACAAAAAAACAATGTTAAAGATAATATTTACAACAATGTTAAAGATAATAAAAAAATATAATGAAATAAGTAAAGGTTTCTTAAAGAGGTGTTGCATAAGAACATGCACACTATTAGTCAATGTTTTTATTCAATTCAAATGGTAATCCACTAATAACTCTTCCCCGAGAGCTATCTTTTTTATTGCGCACAGGACTACCCGATTCTCTTCATGTCCCTCAAATATGCAATTCGATTGGTCGTTTGTTGTCCCGAGTCGTGTTTTGTTTATAAACTCTATGATATTGCTAGAAGATTTAGGCCTTCCATCAATATAGATAGTCGCCCCCTTATTTTTATCCTTTTTTATTAGTTGTATATAATTTGCGGCAAGTGCATATCTCCACATACTTTGTATGTATCGGATGAGTCACATCCAATCGTTATAATTGTAACACGGTCTGACATAGTCCATCAATTCAGTTACTGTATTGTATTTTACAATTATTCCATCCATGTAAAATAGCCCCAAGCCATGCAGGGAGGATGGTGCAATGCAATATGTCCTATTGTTGACAACGAAGTCAACATCTATAGGAGGTAGTTCCTTAAGTACCCATTACTTCACCAGATGTTTATACCTGAGTGGAACATATATGTATCCTATGCTCTCATCCTCATAAGAGCATGATCCTCCTTCGGCAAGAAAATATTTCATGCATCTACAAAATTTTATTCTAACTTTCTCACCTCTGGTCCTTATTTTCTTATCATATCTACTAGATGTAGTCACATTTCCAACCTCTATTTGTCCTAAGCTTTCCTCGCTCGGCGAATAAATTTTTGACATGTACCTGTTTGGTTGTACCTTCAGTTGCATGTGCACGTATTGTTAGTTAGTATTCCATCATCATATTCACAGTTCTAAATAAAAAATAAAAAATAAATTATCTTTTGATGCACAATTAGACTAGAGTGCAATTACCAATATTAGTGGTCAACCACCTAATTTAATGTGATATCCCTCTTGATTTTGGACATATTAAAAATGTGAAAACAGTAAGGACATGGTAAATTTATCATATGGATCTAAGAAAAAAATAGTATTAAGGTTGTTGTTTGTTGGATTTGTGCAAAATGAACCTAAACAAAAAATTCTCACTTGAACTTGAGCAATGCCATAACTTATAGAAATGGTATAGAAAAATATAAATACTAGACTAGGATAAACCAACTAGGCATCCTCTACTCAAGGAATAGGAACCACACGACACAAAACACCTCTAATTTTTTCAAACCCCCATGTGTTGCATTGTCAACTCCCACAAGGCCATCCTAAACCCCAATACTATAGGGAAAAAATAATAGTTTTGTAGGAATCAAAGAAACCTAGGGGTGAACATGGGACATAACAACATGAAGTCCATATCACATACAAAAAGAAAACACATAAGGATATATCCAAACCAAAAAACATGTTAACAAGGAAAACACATACTTTTCTATGTGCTAAAGACCAACTCAAAAATAACAAATACAATTTGAAGAACACTGTCACAAGAAAAACATGTAATATACAAGATATAAATTGTATGCAGAATAGAAATAAAATGATAAAAATGGAAAAATAACAACAATATAACCAGAACATTCACCACAATAGAACTGAAATGATAAGAGAATAATAACAGAAATAACACTTTGAATCTGAAAGCAATGTTCACAGGCCTCTTCGAGGGGGCAACCTCTAGTTGAGAAGATCTATATTAAAATAATATCCAATCTAGGGTTCTCATACCCTCGACTCCTATTTATACTAAAAAGAAGCATCTAGAGGAAAGATCTTTCTAGAAGCGGAAGCTTCTATTAGGTCTTCTTACATCCACCTTATTCTATTTTATTGAAAGGCCTTATTAATATTGACCTTTATTACATCTGAATATATTGTTCTACCTATGTGCGGGTTAGGACCCTAACATGTTCGCCCCCTTAAAAACATCCTTATCCTCAAGGCTTGAGATGAGGAAATTGTTGTAGAATGGTAGTTGGTTCCCAAGTGGAATTTGCTAGAGTTGTATCTTTCCACTGGACTATCACTTCCTTGATGGTTCTCTGATGTAGGCAATGCTCATGCTGGTCCAAAAATACTTCTGTCTGTAGCCAAATGAATCCTTCTTCAGCTAACTCTAGAAGGTTGGTTTGAATTTGGCACTTAGCTCCAATCACCTTCTTTAAGCATGAAAAATGAAAAACAGGATGTAGCTTCGAATGGTTGGGAAAATCTAACTGATAGGCTACTTGTCCCACACGCTTGAGAATGGTATAAGGACCATAAAATTTGGGTGCTAGCTTCTGACAATGCTCGGACTTGAGGGAAGTTTTATTTTAAGGTTGCAGTCGAAGAAATGTCTGATCCCCTTCTACAAATTGACATTCAGAGCGACCTTGATAAGCTTGTTGATTCATGCGATTTTGTGCCATGAACAAATTCTCTTTGAGCATGCAGAGAATAGCCTCTTGAGCTGTAAGTGTTAGGTCAACCACCTGGACCTTCAAGGCACCTGGTAAGTATGAGAGAACTGAAGGTGGCTTTTTTCCATATACTGCTTCAAAAGGAGTCATGGGTGTAGTTGTATGGTATGAAGTGTTGTACCACCATTTAGCTAGGGGTAACCATTGAGCCCATTGATTTTGCTTTTCTAAGGCAAAACACCTCAAAAATGTTTCCAAACACTTGTTGACAAATTTCGTTTGGCCATCAGTCTGGGGATGATAAGTTGTGCTGAGATGCAATTTGGTGCCTTGTATCTTGAATAGTTCTTGCCAAAAATTGCTTGTGAAAGTTGGGTTGTGATCAGAAACAATAGAATACTACATGCCATGAAGTTTGAAGACCTAATCCATGAAAATTTGAGCCACTGTGGATGTTGTAAATGGGTGTTGAAGGGCATAGGAATGAGCATACTTGGAAAGGAAATCAAAAACCACCATGATGACTGATTTATTTCCTGATTTGGGTAAGCCAATAATAAAATCCATAGAGATATCCTTCCAAATAGCAGGTGGAATTGGGAGCGGTTGTAGTGTGCCCAGAGATTTGACTGTTTCTCCCTTTTTGCATTGACACGCATCACATTCAGCGAAAAAATTACGAATTTCATGTTTCATACCATCCCAGAAAAAGGAACGTTTGACCCTGTCATAGGTTTTGGTGAACCCAGAGTGCCCTGCTGTGGGTGTAGCATGAAGCTCAGAAAGTACCGTGTATTTAAGCTTGGATTGTTTACTTAAATAAAAACAACCTTTGTATCGAAGTTCAGCATGGATCCAAGAGTACCCTAGGGAAGTTGGAGCATTGGAATGCAATTGTTGGATCAACTGCGAACTTTTGGGATCTTGTAGCCATTCCTGGCGAATGGCTTGGAGCCAATCTGGTGCAATGAATGAAAGAGAGAAAAGGGATCCTTCAACTTCATATTTTTGGGAAAGTGCATCTGCAACCACATTGTCTTTTCATTTCTTGTAAATGATCTCATAATCATATAGAAAGAGCTTAGTCACCCATTTTTGTTGTTTTGGGGAGGAAATGCGTTGTTCCATAAAATAATTGAGGCTTTGATGATCTTTCTTAATTTGGAAACGTTGCCCCAATAGATAAGGGTTCCACAGATCAAAGGCATGTAGAATAGCCAACATTTCCTTTTCATAGATGGATTTGCCCAAATTTCTTTCAGATAATTACTTACTGTTAAAGTCCAAAGGTCGACCCTCTTGCATAAGGACAACACCAATTCCTTTCCCTGAGGAATCACATCCCAACACAAAGTTATTTGTGAAATCAGGAGGGGAGAAGATTGGAGTGGTGTACATGACCATCTTCAAGGTTTGAAAAGCTTGAGCAGTGGCTGGAGACCAAGTGAAAGTGTTTTTTTTTAGGAGAGTAGTGAGAGGTGCTACAATCTTCCCATAATTCTTAACAAACTTGCGATAATACCCTGTTAAGCCCATAAATTCACACAAGCTCTTAAGAGTCTTTGGGTGAGGCCAGTCTTGCATAGCTTCAATCTTTTTAGGATCCACCCTAATGCCATCCTTGCCAACCAGATGACCCAAGTATTTTACTTCTAAGGCGCCAAAAGCACATTTAGACTGTTTCAAGAAAAGTTGGTGCTAAGAGAGTAAATGGAGAACTCAATCCACATGAGCAAGATGGTTTGTCCAGGTTTTTCTATAGATGAGGATATCATCGAAGAAAACTAAGACAAAATGGTGGATAAAAGGATGGAAGACATGATTCATGAGGCTTTTGAAGTTGGAGGGGGATTACATAAGCCAAAGGGCATGACCAAAAACTCATAGTGGCCCTCATGAGTTATAAAGGAAGTCTTGGGAATTTTTGCCTCTTTCATATGTATCTAGTGGTAGCCCAAATGAAGATCCAGTTTAGTGAAGAATTGGGCACCACTCAATTCATCCAGGAGGTTATCAATGACAGGAATGGGGAATTTGTCTTTGATGGTAAGTTTGTTGAGGGCACGAAAGTCAAGACACATTCACCAAGAACCTTCTTTCTTTAGGACCATAACCATAGGAGAAGAGAAGGGTCTCGTACTAGGGTGGATAACGCCTGCATTAAGGAGTTCCTGGACCATTTTCTCAATTTCATTTTTTGGGGAAAAGGGGTGACGATACAGATAGATATTGGGAGGACGGCTTCCAGGGACACGGGGAATGGAATGATCATGAATACCATGGGAAGGAGGGATTCCTTTGGGAGTGGAAAAGACCAATTGATGTTTAGAAAGGATGGCTTGGAGGTCTTGCAGGACCAAGGGTGTCTCTTTTGCTTGTATGGCATGGAGTTGAGCGATAACACCAGAATGACCTTTTTTGAGAAGCTTTCCCATGCGATGGGAACTAATGATCTCAGGTGAAACAGTGGTGATTCCTTTGAACTTATATTGGTGGCCCTCATGGTCGAATTGCATGGTTAAGTCTTTAAAATCCATGAGAATGGGACCCAAAGTCGTTAGCCAGTTTGCACCCAACACAATGTCACAACCTCCCATATCGATAGCAAACATCATATGGGATTTCAAGTGGTAGTCACCAATTTGGAGACACGCATTTTCACAACACCCTCCACATTTCATGGAGCCACCATTGGCAATCATGATTTGAAAATTATTGACGACATGGATGTAGCAATGAGTTTCTTGGGAAATGCGGTGATGAATAAAATTATGGGTACTCCCACTATCAACCAGAAGGATGACCTTCCGATGCTTGATGTAACCGATTAGCTTGAGGGTTTGGGAAGCAGAGAATCTAGTGAGAGCATTGAGGGAAATGACTGGTTCTACTTCGGGAGGGTTTGAGGGAGGGGTTATGTCAGTGGATTCAAGTGACTCAAACACAAGGGGAGTTTCTACATCCTCTTCCAAAATATCCTCGGAGATGGCCATAAAAAGCGTTTTTTCTTTACACTTGTGGCTCGGGAAATATTTTTCATCACATTCAAAGGCCTTTGAGTTGGCATTCATCCATTTCATCCCTGGTCAATTTTTGGATCTTTAGTGGAGTAGAGGGAGTAGTGGGATTTATTAGTTTAGGGTGAGGGATAAAGGAGGGTTTTCGGTTTTGAGAAGATACAACTTGTTATGCTTCTTTAGCTCTCTTAGTAGCCTCCACACAACTCTGAGGCCGAGCCATGAGGACATGGGCCTAAATCTCATCCTTGAGGCTGCTGATAAAACACTCTCAGAAAAAGGCATCAGACATGTCCTCTGTTCATAAATCCAGGTGCTCAAAGGCAACTATAAAGTCTTCCACTATTCCTAATTGTTTCAACTTTGTCAAACAACCCAAATGGTTGGTGTCAGTGTCAAAGCATTCATAAAGCTCTGCCACAAAGTGTGTCCAAGCAATATACCCTTGACGAGAAGTTTTTCTCCATTGTCACCATTGCCACCGTTCTCGATCTAGATGGAGAAAACCATACCGGAGTTTGGCCAAGTCATTTGTAATTCCATATAAAGAGAAATAATGCTCCATTTGGGTTACCAAAATAGTGGGGTCCGACCCATCAAATTTGGTCACATCCACCCGCAGAAGGCATAGGTCACGTTAAAAGTGATGGTTTTGAAAGTTATGGGAATGAGAGGAATGGTCACCTTCAGTATGTGGAGGTGAGGAAGAGGAAGGGTTATCTGTAGGGATATGTGGTTTGGTGCAGAGTGCCGAAAAGACTGATTCAAGTTGGGTGGTGAGGTCTTGTTTGATTTCCTCCATTGAGGACTGGATGGTTGTATTGATGGCGACAACATTTGCATTGAATTGTTTCACTTCTTGTTTGGTCTCGATGAGACTAGATTGCAAGGTGTTGAAGCGATCTTCCAAGCCTTGGCTACGGGTATGGGGGAACTGAAAAGGGGTGGACGGGGTCAAAAATTTTGTTGAAAAATGATCTGGATGAATGTGATAAGGGAGAAGAGATGAATCCAATGGAATAGGTCTCAAATAATGGTGAAAAAATTTCCAGACTTGTTTTTTTTTTTTTTTTAACACCTTCAAAGTTATACTCTGGTTTGAAGAATACTGCAGAGAGGAAATTCTCAAATGATTAACCAGAATGAAATGTGTATTTACTTGGAAACCCGAAAAAAATTGCACAATAATAGATCTTGTCTATTTTAATTTGTTTATGTTTCTGTCCCCAAGGGTTAGGTATTCAAGGGTTCTACAAACAAGGGTTTTCCCTGTGCTATAGCTCTTTGATATATGTGCGGGGTCAAACAATAGTACTCGTCCCAATATCTCACGGCACTAACTAAGGAGGATAGACCATACCCTTAGTCGTACTACCCGACTACCCAGGTACTAGAGAGTATCTTCCCAAGTGTTGTTCTCAGTGACACTATAGCAATCAAATGACCAATCAGTTTATCTAAAGAGGGCTTCAAGTAGTCTAGGTCGATCCGTACATAGGTGTTGTCTGATGCGCTACCACTCGAAGGGGTTACAAGGGTGGCCAACAGATGTGCGCTTAAGTACCACTTGTATTTCCTATGTGTATGAATCCCTCAACCACGGGTTTATGCGCATAACAACAAATCTCTGTGGCTTAAAGATGTCAGAATATGTCTCTACCCTAAAAAAAAATTAACCCACACTTTTTGCTGAGGAAAGTTCTCTGATACCACTTGTAATATACCAGATATAAAATGTATGCAGAACAGAAATAAAATGCTAGAAATGGAAGAATAACAACAATATAACCAGAACATTTACCACAATAGCACTGAAATGATAAGAGAATAATAACAGAAATAACACTTTGAATCTAAAAGCAATGTTCACAGACCTCTTCGAGGGGGCAACCTCTAGTTGAGTAGAGCTCTATTACAATAATATCCAAGCTAGGGTTCTCATACCCTTGACTCTTATTTATACTAAAAATAAGCATCTAGAGGAAGATCCTTCTAGAAGCAGAAGCTTATATTAGGTCTTCTTACATCCACCTTATTCTATTTTATTGAAAGGCCTTATTAATATTGGCCTGTATTACATCTGAATATATTTTTCTACCTATGTGCGGGTTAGGACCCTAACAAAACACGTCCATTTCTATGTGCCAAATACCAACAATTCCAACCAATCTACTAGTGTATGAAAGAGGTAGCAATGAAACTACCCACAATCCTATGGAAAAACAACCCTCCTCCATGAAATGTTTTACCACAAATCGACAACCACTATAAAACACCATAATCGAGACCAAACCTAAGAGAGGAATGAAAAACATGGAACAACAACCAAATTCCAGAGTGCACCATGATCACCAAGACAATCACAACCAAAAACCATAATCGAGACCATAACCATGAAACCCATGGGAAACATAGAGCACCTACAAAATTTTAGGCTATGCCACAATGAGCGCAATTCATGGCCCACTAAATTCTACAGTACACCATGATCTCTAAGAAAACCACGACCAATCACCATATTAGAGACCAGATATAGGAAACTCCATAGTGCACCACAACAACCAATATAACCACAACCATATATCATAGTTGATAATACATCTAAAAAACCCATGACAAGAACATACCACCCACCAAATTCTAGGCTACACCATGACAAGCATGGTTCACCAAATCCCGACAACAACAAAAACACACGCTAAACCATATTGAACAAGGAAAATGAACATAAATTCCCTCATATTCATCTCATTTCCATCTCATGCATACCTTCGTACATGAATTGGTAACCTACAAGTTTTTTGAAAAATGGAAAATAAACATATATTCCCTCATATTCATCTAATTTCCACCTCCTTCCACCTTCATATATGAATAGGTAGGCTCCATTTCCCTCATATTCCATCTAATTTCCACCTCCTTCCACCTTCATATATGAATAGGTAGCCCCCATTAAAACTTACAGAGTTGAATAGGTAGCCTCTATTAAAACTTATAGAGTTCAAGGAAAATTATTATTTTTAGCTTTTGACATAATACCCTAAAAATCCCAAGAGACATTTACCCAAATCCAATAAGAAAAACAATAAATCCACATATTAAATATTCTCAAAACCTAGATTAATATGCAATTTTCAAATGTCCTAGGTAAACTTAAGAAATATTTTTCTATTTTGTAGATGTATAATTGAACCAATAGAGAGAAAGTGTACATGGAGATAAAAATCCCATGTAGTGACTAATTGGACCAATAAAGAGAAAGTTCATAACACACGAGATAAAATTCCCATATAGGGACTAATTGGACCAACAAAGAGAAAGTCCAAAAAAAAAAAACTTAAAGTCCCACGTAGGGGGGTCTATTGAAGGAGAATTTGCTTTTATTCACCCAAATTGGTTGTAATATCTCTAGTTTATAAGTAGCATGGAGAGCCATAGCCAACCTAGACACTACCCCTATTGTAAAATAATATAAATCTATCAATTTCTTCGTAAACATGAGGACTTAATTGATGAGAACCGGGCCTCTATCTTCTCATCTATTAGTAGAATCCATGTTTAGGAAGATAATCATAATGTAGAGTATGTTTTTATCATGGAGTCTCTATTACAACATAAGAGGAAAATCAATGCTTTAAAGGAAGAGTGCATATGTTGCACTAGAAAATCTCAAATTTGTCAAAGAGATTTAAATATGTTTTTTTCAAAGCCAAGATGTATGTCAGTTAAATGCCTATGGAAAACAAAGAAAAAGAATATGTTCATCAAATTCCTCTAGATTTGGACATGGTTTGGGAGGCCCGAGAATCTTATCCCTATCCAATGGAGAAAGAGGAATCTCGCAATATGCATGTTTTTCATTAATTTCAGGTCTTCGTGTACTACAAAGTCTATCTAGTATTAAATGTCATCTATAGGCTTTCTACTAGTAAAAGTTCACTATCCTCTACAAAGGATAGAATTGCATTTTTGGTAGACAAGCATCAATTTTTTTTTTAAACTATGAATCATAGACTGTGGGACAAACCAT
Source organism: Picea glauca (assembly GCA_000966675.3). Taxonomy (NCBI): domain Eukaryota; kingdom Viridiplantae; phylum Streptophyta; class Pinopsida; order Pinales; family Pinaceae; genus Picea; species Picea glauca. Next base: position 671,352 of record JZKD02S1726948.1, read on the forward strand.
TTTTTTGTATTCTTACATTGACCAATACAACTATAAAAAAATTTGCTTCATTATTTAATGAGCACTCAAACTATTCTCACAAATCCTATTGAGGTTCCTCTTCATCCTTGTCATTATTCTTGAGGTGAATAGTAATTTTTTTTGGAACAATTTTTCCGCCAATACCATTTTTTATTACACCCAAAGTAAAATCTCTTAGCTCGCATCTCTTCCATTTCCTTTATCGTGATTATGGTGTGCTTATGCATTATTGTGTTATTTAGAACATATCTATCATTACTTCAGGCCATGGATCCTATGATAGAATTATGTTTATCTACATTATTAGATCCAATATAACAAGATAACTTGATTGGTTTGACCATAATAGTTGGGACCTATATTCTGATTTAAATGTCGGGTTACATCATTTAAGCCATGAAAGTAAAGGCCCTGTTTGCATCTAGATATGCACCTTTGCTTTTTAGGCACTAACTATTGCAAAAGTTGTAGATCCAAAGGTTGTTCTTCTATAACATTGCATGAGAATGATGGGGTCCATTAAACCTTGATTTTTTTAAGGTTTATGTTCATTAAAAGTTTAAGCTCTCTATTGTTCCTTCTAAATTAAATGAATATTTGTTGGACAGTAAAGGCATCATCCCATAATCTTTTTGTTGAGAGTGAAATAACAGCATGGGTATGCACTCTTAAAGTATTCATGCCCATGTCAAACCCATCTAACATCTACGAGGATGATATTGAATATGGATGACCTAACCTATCGTCATCAATAAGCCTAGCAAGTGTATGAGCTAGCTAATTGTCTGAGGTTTGTACCTATTGGTTGGATGTCAGTTGGTCATGTGCGAGCTATCTACTTGTCTAAACTATGTACCTATTGGTTGGCAGGAAGTCAACTGCATATGAGCTACAACTCTAAGGCCCTTTTATATTACTAAGGCCTATTGGTATTCATGAAGCCTAGAGTTCCAGCTACAGAAATACCATTGAAGGGAAAAATAACTTATTAAAATTCATGTCTCATTTCTCCTTTTCATGTCATGAATTTCTTATTGACATGTTGTCTAGAAAAACCAACAAAAATATTTTTAAGCTCAAAAGGGTAACAACTTGGAGCCTAAAAGGATCATCCAACAATCTCTTTCCATATGACAAACTCTTAGTGCCAATCATATCAAATAAATAGTTTTATCCCTGCAAACCCATAATGGATTTCACACTTTGTAATATCCTAACTTCAAATATCTTCCCACAAACCCAACACCTTAAGATAAATTGTATTTCATATATTTCTTAGGTTCGTATCTCTTAGAGGATTTCTCTCTTTATGTTTCCAAAAAGACATGTGGCAGGTTCATAAATTGTCATGTCATTATGATGATGTCAACATGGTTGGCTCATTAAACACAAGGTCCAATTAAATTCCACCACATGGAAATGCAACATCAACATGAATGAACTTGGAAGGACTAGTGGTGGCTCTAAAGTGTGCCACATGGGACCACTACACATTTTGCAAGCTAAGTTAGAAGACACCCTTATCAAAAAAATTCCAAGTATTTTGGAGAATTGGACTCAAACAAGATTTCACTAGGCTCTAATAATACTTCAGATCCATAAGAATTGAGCAGATTTGTCATTTCAAATATCTCCAATGTAAGAACTTTCTTAGAAACACGGTACCTAGACTTAAGCCTAATGCATAATATTTTAGGTTTGGATGCCTTGGTGGGCCTAGGGTTCCATGGCTTAAGTTTGTTAGACACTTGACACTTGATAGAAGCATATTTAATTAGAGTTTTGTGTGCATGAGGAATAGGGAAACCAAGAGAATTTAAGGATACAATGAGTTGTTATGAGAGACAGTCCAAGATCTCAAAATCCCAATATGATGACACATGGAATAATCATGTACGTATAAGGGGATTAAAGAAAATAAGATTGAGAGAACACCAAGTGACCACATTAATACAACCACATCCACTCTCATATTTCTCCATGGTAGGATGCATCAAGTCCACAAAGGTACAAGTCTATGATAGTTGGATATGATGTGGACTAATGATTAAATGTCATGTGGCAGTGGGGCCCACCACTAAAATAATTATGCATTACAATATTATTTTAAAAAATGTTTGATTCATATTGAGGTAAATAATAAGTAGAGGGTTGAGTATCCTCAAAGGTGAATAAAATATACAATTTCTTTTAAGAACAGATTGGCCCTAGAGCCTCTAGATGACTGTAATATTTCAGACAAGATCTGTTATCAGGAAACTTTTCTCTGAGTTTTGCCTCTTTTTGGTTGGAAGAAAGATGAGAGGTATGGCTCTGGAAATATAGTTAGGACATGATGTATATTCTGATTTCAGTTTTGAAATATTGAATATAATTTTTTTTTCATGGAAAACAATTGGTGTGGATATGCCTCAAAATTTTAAAATGGATAGAAAATATTATATTTTCCTCAGGCTTGCTGATAAGAAACATATTCTTGAACTCATGGATCTATTATACATATTCCTAATAGCTTGGAAAAGAAAACATTGTTGGTTGCTTACGTCTTGTCTAGTGATCTAATTATACAAAAATAAGGATTTAGCGATGTTATATTTGTACAGAAATTAACAACCATGTCCATCAGAAAGCACCACAGAATGTATTGTATTTGGAGTTCCTCTATAGCACTGTAAGGGGAATATGGTGATGTCACGTGTCTTGAGAAAACAAACGCTTGCCAAAAGTCCCATATGCCACTATCTCAATGACTTCAAAGAAGTCAGTTGATAGAAGCATATGTTCAGTGGTTTTCCAAAGTATATTGTCACTCTTCACCAACTTTATGGGCAAGGTAATATACATGTTTGTAAACATTAATTTTGAAATTTTGCATGGATGGAAAGAATGCTTTTCTAAAATTGAATAGAAAATAATACAAAATGATACTCCACTATGGGAGACACTGTAGAAGGTTATTTAGGTCTTTTCGAGATTTTATTTTATGTCCTCAATAAATGTTTGGCAACTTTCTTCAAGATGTTGGGATCAAAAGATACGCAAACACCAACATGGGAATTATTTTCTAAGATAGATGATGGCTTCAAATAATTAAAGAGAAGTTAACGTCACCATGAAGGACCTAATAGAAATGCGTCAAAGAATATTGTACAAATAGTTGGTTAAAGGGACCCAATAGGGAAACCTACAAAAAAAATGTATGAAAGAAGAGATGACACTAGATTAACTGCTTAGTATGATGGGAATTTGTGGATGACGAGGAGTTGAACTTGATGAGAGTAGGACCTGGGTGGCAATGATTTGTTACAACAAATTATGAACTTGTAATGCTAGGTAATGATAGGGTTATTAGTGATATAGAACGAGATGATGGCCTATGACTTTGGCATTACTTATGATCGACATGAATCAGTAAGGCTTGGTGTAGTGATTCATAATTATGTAGCTAACTTCGGCATTGAAGTGAGGGTGATTGGGAGATTAGTATTTATAGTTATAAGAAAGATAAATATGATCAGTCAAGGAGCACTCATTAAGTGCTGGAAAAAAAGCTAATGACGATTGGTTGATGAGAATAAGGACCTCCTAACATGATGGAGTAAAGATTCTTGGCAAGATCAAAAGAGTTATGGGGCTAGACAGAGCATCTCTGAAGATCAAGAAATTGTCAAAGATCTTTTCAAAATAAGGGATATGGGGCATGGTTTTTTTCATTGAGGGGTTCTCTTTTCTATCTTCGTTTAGTAGTAATAATAATAATAATCTATTTTTAAGGTCACAGCCAAGGCAGACACCAAATTGGTGTATGAGACTCCCTCCACCTAGTGATTTTACTGGTAAAGTCTATGGAGGTATACATACCCTTCCAACACCCTCTGGATTTGAACATATGACCTCTTAGAAGAAAACTACAGCTTCTGGTCTACCAAGGGGATTTACTAAGGAATAATTTGTTCTACCTGTGGGATCAAAGGAAAAATTTGGTCTACCAAGGGGAATGCTACAAATTCTGAGGATACAAATGATAATGGAAATGACGCTATTGGATCTCGATGATGTTTTTGAATCATGGAGGTGCAAGATTAACAATTGTTGCACCTACAATAAGATTAAGGGACTATTGAAACATTCATATTTATTATTTGACACAAAATAAATTCTCACTATCTCAAGGAGATAACTACCCTTTTCAAATTTTGAACTACTCTTTGAGCAGAATTCTTATTTTTTCCAAACTAACATCCACAACCAAACTAACCAATAAAAGAAGAAAACTTGAACATGTTTTAAATCAACAAATGGATTGTAATGTGTCACTACTGTTAACATTTTTCCTAGTATACATTATAGGATTCGACAAAAATTTTGATTTTGCAATTCTCTGGACATGACAACTGGATGAGTATGGCCAATCTTCTCCATATTCTCCTAATTTTGTGAAAAAACGTTTGCAATGTATACACATACTTCAAGACTTCCTCGAGGATCTCCCATAACAAGTGTCATTTTGTTCAAACAAACATAAAAATCTACTGCCTTCAACAGATACAATTTACAAAAATATGGGAGATCTATGATATTTTTGGTTAAAGAGTTATTTTCAGTGAAACAAGAATCACACTTTAAATTCCAATTTTCTGAGTTTGAATTGGATCAGCCTCCAAACAAGCTGATCCAAAGGTCACTGATTCAAACTCACATTAACTAAGTTTGACTCAGTCAACTCAAGTCAATCTTGTGATTTTGTCATGGATCGCAAGTCAAGGGAAGATTGTGCCAATTGGCCTATGGAAGCACTTTTCTGTAGGTTTTCTCTAATGTTTTATGCCTGTTTGAACTAGTTTGTTCTCTACCAGTCAACTATAAGTGGAAAACAGAGCTAGAGGAGGTTGAAGTAATCCATTTAAGTCCATCCACTGACCCTACTGGACATCTATGGGCAGGGGATAAGAAGGTGTAGGCAATCCAATTCTTAGGGATTTAACTATTGCATAAAAACAATTCTTAGGACATATGGGCAAGGGAGAAGAAGGCATAGGAAATCATGCAATTCTTAGGGCATATGGGCGGGGAAGACCTTATAGAAGGTCTATTATAAAAATTGGATATGGATACAAAATGGAGAAATTGGAAATTCCAACAAAAAATAGAGTGTTGGAGACTCTTTTTTTGTTGTGTGTTTTTTCATGAAGTTGGGTGTCTGAAGAATGATCCTCATCAACCAACATCTAGAAAGGATTCTACACAATCTAACACATTCACTCCAATGACATCTCCAGATAAAAAAGGTATGTATATCTCATGCAAGTTCTTGCACCTTCATAATGTTCCTAGTGGCTTCTCGATTCCAATTGGTTATGAGGCTACTAATAAGCATATGGACTTAACAAGTGATGCTCCTCATTTGATGTTTGAGTCCTGAATTGGATCAAAAAGGATCGAGGGAACGTATGGCTCAAAAGATTTATTATAGGAGCTAGGAGATATCATTTAGAATAAGATTGTTCTGGGGGAATGTAGTGTACCCTCTGTATATACGAGATTTTCTTCTAATGATACTAAGTTGGTCCATGTCCAAAAGAATAATTTTTTGGTCAAAGAGAATAAGTCACAATACCTTATACCCACAAATGACCCTAAGAAGAAGTCTAAATTTTTTTCCCTAAAGTGCTTATGTTTGTTAAGATCATTAAAATAATTTGAGATGGAGCCAAGGGGGTTGGTGGGGGGACTAGC
>JZKD02S1726948.1:679691-690649 GCA_000966675.3 Picea glauca
ACCCTAATCACCTAATACCTATATCTCACAAACATTAATCCTTATAATACTCAAATCATATAACCACTTTACTCCATAACACTATAACCCTTATCATCCCTAACACCTAACCCTTAATTTTCGCCATACCTAACCCCTATAAACATTAACCCCTAATCCCTATAAATCATAATTCTAAACTAATGTAACCTTTATCTGACTTGTAACTCCTAATGAGCTTAACTACCATAACCCCTAATACAACATTTCAACATGAAGATCACTGAAACAACATCAAATCCTACCAGAACATGGCCCTACAATCTCAAGCATACAAAGGTCATGGATATGTCAATTGACATAGGTGAAAAGGAAGATGTGTCTAGTGACACCAAAATAACACGAGAATCATTAGTAGAGAATTGTAAATCCATTGTATTTGTGTTCAAACGAATACAAAGAATGTTCAATTATTACTAGAGAAATGAGGAACCAAATACAAAGAATGTTCAAACTAGCACAAGAGAGAGAATTTGTGTTTATTTCCATAGAACATGGAATGCATGATTGATGCAAACCCCTGACCCTCGGCCCAAGACCCACACAGGATCGATCTTCTTTGAATCCACAAAACTAAAATAGTTCTTTTGGGCTCTCACTGGAACCCCACGAATCCGATCCACAGGTCCTTCATGAAAACCCCACCTACACAACGTGCAATAGGCATGAGTCTTCACCTCCACATGACCACCAGATATGACCTACGGCCAAGCCAAGAGATGCTTTTCGCATTTTGCGACTCAACGATGAAAGGGAGTCGAGTATTTTGATTCTTCAAACCCTGAAACCCAAAATCGCTCCCTTAGACGAGATCGACGGCTATGAGCCTCCCTTGATCCAATGGTCCTAGATGTACTGATATTTCGATAACCAGGAGTTTGAAATGTAGTGGCCCCAACCATTGGTCACTCCATTCCCTGAAAATCAAAATTTCTCCTTTGGCGAGATCGACGGTTGTGGGCCTACCTCGATCCAATGGCTTACGTTCTTCCAGGATTTTCTCTGAACCTTGACCACTCCTTTGACTTCCACTGCACGTACCCTCTGAATAATACTTGGGACCCACCTTTCGACATTTCTCTCTTACTGATTCTGGGAGTTATGTTAACCATGCAACTCTACCTCTTGAGTCCCGAAACCTCGAAACCCGATTAGGGCCCAACGACTATTGTCCCCTAGCCTTTCGGGATTTTTTCCTTTCACTCTTCAGGATTTCGTGTACCAGGAGTTCACGACTCACGACCTCAAATAACTTATCACGCCAATTCCCAAACTCTGAAATAACGACCTTTTCAGGATTTCGCGTACCGGGAGTTTGAAACTCTCAATTTCAAAATCACAGCCTCCTCTACTTCCTGAACCCCGAAATGCCCAAATTCTGAAATTCCACTCCAAAGGGGGATCAACAGCTCCTGTTTCTTTTCATTCAATGGTCGCTACTCCTCCTAATCTCCTAAATGCTAAAAGACACTCAGCCTTAACCTTCTCACAAATCTGCGAGATCCAACGGTCCATGGGATTTCTCACTTCTCCACGAAGCGTCTCCACTGTTCATTTCAGCTCCTCTCCCGCGCAACCTCCCAGAGGTTAAACTTTGTGTGCCTTCCTCCAGATCCGATGTCTATTAGTCATTTTCACTAGATATGATGGCCCAGATCTGTTTCTCTTCCTTGTGCACTTTCCTGCATGCGTCTAGATGTAGACTTCAATGGTCTAGATCTCACCTCTCCAGCTGATCTAACGATAGTTGTGCTCTACCTTGAGCATGTTCTTCTTCCTTTCCCTTGGAATATTTCTTGCTCCAAAAGGCCTTGGCCTTTGTATTTTTTGTGAAGCTTGTAACCTTGGCTCCCACCTGTATTCTAAGAGGCGTTCCTCCTCCTGAGATTTATTTCTCTGAACCTCAAAGGTTCCTCCGAACTCTGCAACCTCTTGCAAGACCTTGGCACGAAATGGTGCTACCTCTTCTGAGATTATCTATGGATCTGACCTCAAAGTGTCTCTGTCCCTTTCTCTCCTTGAAGGGATGTAAGTGCCCTCTGGAAACTTCCTTCTCAAACATGCTTTTCTGAGCCTACAGGGTGTTTAGTAACCCTGTGAGTGTCTCCTTCTGTGACACTTCTCTTCTCTCTGAACTCAAACAAGAGTTCCTTTTGTGCACACTTACACCAACCCAATGCCCACCTAGCAGAGTTCTCCAAAATCCTCAGTGACTCTGTCTTCTCACCGAACTCAAAATAGAGTTCTCCTTAATGCATCCTATGCATTTGCTCAATGCCCTCTTGGAAGAGCCTTTACAAAATTCTCAACAATTCTGCTTCTCCTCTTTGTGTTCTCCTCTACACAATTTCTCCTTCAAGGTGTTAAACAACCTTGAGGCTTCCTCCTTGAGTCAATGAATTCTAGTTGGTGCATCCTTCTGACACATCTCTGTCTGAACTCTACAAAATTTAGAAGTGCACTCCTTGCACTGTCTTGCAGAACCCACAATATTCTGTCATGCAACCTCTTGCATGAAGCCTCAAAGAATCCAAACCTAAAATCAAAGAACTCATAGATAGGAAAATCTATCTATCTCCTGAAGATGGAACTTAACATACATCTACAGCATAAATGAACACACAAAATTCATAAAAAACACATAAACACATAGAAATAACATATGCAGGAAAACCTGCTTTGTATTAACATCAATTTCTAATTACAATGTGTTCGAGCTCAAACTGCAACAGAGTCTCGGCTCCCTCTCTTTTCCCTATTCTTCTCTTGCTTTTCTGCCTTACTGAAAAACAAAAGAAAATCTTTTTACAAAAGGGGGCTCCTCGAGCGCTTCCCTCCATCCTCACCAACTCTCATTAATTTACATTCAATTACATTGAATGGATGTCTAGTCCAAATCAGATCTATATCTCAGCCTTACAACCATTTAAGGCAACCTTTATCTAAATCTTGCGTACATGCATGGCTTTTGGCTCTACCATCCTTACAACATTTAATACAATTTTTTCAAAATTTGAAAAAATGAGAGGGTTGTGCCTCTCTCCTTCCATTGAATGCATGCTTGATGTGCTAGCTAGCTAGCACGTAGCTAGGTTGGAGTGATGCTCCTGCATCAATGATACAAATAAGAAAACTCTATAATTCATGTTAACCTACACATTATTGAACAATGAGTTGATAGATGCTAAAAGCTATAACTAGGGATTCAACAAGGTGATCTATGAGAAACTTGGGAAGAATTAATTCTACATATTCAGAGGGCTATCATGACAATCATTTAGACTATTAATGACATAAATACCAAAAATTTATTGATACGATGAAACAAGGAGTATAGGTTACAAACATTATGATCTTATACAAGGATGGAGCACAAAAATACATATGGAAATAGGTGATCACTCTCTAACCAATATGTTATTGGATGATGGTTACATAGTAAACAATATGATGAAGGATACATGGGGAAAGTTAGAGAAATCAAAATTGAGGCCACTAGAGTTGTTGGTTGACAACAAAATCCATGAATCGCTTCGAAAAGGTGATCAATGAACATTTCATATTGAATTCATTCAATGGATTCCAAGGATCACTACAACATTATCAATTGGACTATTAATGATTTCAATTTCATATGGAAATAAAATATCTCACTCTACCCAATTTAATAATATTAGATGGTGATTATATAATAATCATTATGATGGAGACAAAAATAATTAGAGAAACCAAAATTGTGACCACCAAGAAGGAGAAATAGTCATTGATGATTAGTGAGCCAACACAATTGCATTCAAAAACAGGAGAATATTGAATAATTATTGATTTAATAAGTTGCAATAATGAATGAGGAGTTGGCTATTTCTAGTGAATCCTCTAGAAGCAGGCAAGATGAACTATATGAATGCAAAGGGAAAGGGTAGTATAACTAGAGGATTGATTAGAGGTAATAAATCATTTGATAGTGGATCATTGTAGCATTGGAAGATGGATAATCTAAGTTTTTTTTTGCTATAATGTAGAATCAAAACTAATAACTAAACCCAAAGGGAATAATCCACTCAAGTGAATGATGAGAAATAAAATTACCCATCACACGGCTTGACCAATGTTACCACTGGTAAATGTAAAATTCAATGAAGGTATCCCATGACCATACTAACTAAGTTGTTCTTAAATACATGGAACATATACCCACTCAAAAAATTATTGTATAAATGAAGAATGAACCTCAACACATCATAATGGGAATTGAGTGGAGGATAGAATTGCTAGCCAAGCAATTAACATATTTAATAATAGAAAGAATTATTTGCATGGTCCTATAAATATGGAAGCTAACCCGTTGTTCAATAGGGCAGTGGGGGAAGTTATCCACCCCAAAATATGGAAGCTAAGTCCAAGGCCCCAAGGGGACAAAGGTTGAATTCTAATTTGGTGGGAATATTCCATTAGAAAAATTGTTTCCTTTGTTAGATGTTATGGTAGATAGTTGACAACATTTACAAGAATAAAATACAAGGCAATATTGGAAGAGCTCAAGGAAATTTCAATAATGCCTCATCTTATCTCCTCAATGAACAACAACTGACCAAACAATGACAAATAATAAAGGTTGATGAGACATATAAAAAACTGACGAAAGCCTAAAACTTGTCAACCAAATTGGGTACTCTGAAAGAAAATTAGGGTTTATGTTTTACATGATGAAGAGATGATGGAAGAAAGTGGGTTTTTAACTCAAATTTGAGTCCAGAAACCCTCCCATATCGTTAAGGCATGCCAATAGTCTATCCATGAAAATTTTCAATGCATACAGAAACTGTTTGAAAAAATTTCAACGTTGGCCCCATTCACAGGTCCCTGTTGTCGAACGTGTCTATTCCTCATGCAATTTACATTCCTCGTTCCTCTTTACTTGACCATGGTGTAGGCCCCAAGATCCATTATTTTTGTACAAAATTACATACTAATGGCATAAAATTATTGATGAACTTTTTTCATTGATAGTATAGAAAATTCGTCACAAGATTATTTACATTCGTCTCTCTTGCAACAATATCAAATGATGCAGATTGGATTCATTTCATATTTGGTTTATCAACTTGAAATCTCAATTTGATACTTTGCAAGCTAGTTGGACCTTAAGTCAAATACAAATATGAAACTTGGAATCATTAACATATCTACTAGAACATATGAAAAATAGTTGGGTTTATGGTTTACATGATGAATTGATGATGGAAGAAAGTGGGTGTGTCAGTCAAATTTGAGTCCAGAAACCCTCCCATATCGTTAAGGCATGTGAATAGTCTATCCATGTCAAATTTCAATGCATACAGATACAATTTGAAAACATTTCGACGTTGGTCCCATTCACATGTCATTGTTTTCGCCTCTAGTATCTTGATGGTTTTCATTAAGAAATCAATGAAATAGAGGTATTTTTCATCACAACTATGATGTAGAGACATTGTATATACATTAATGTAGAACCTGAAAGCAAAATGAAGAAAGACCGACGAAATCCTAATACTTGCGTCAACCAAATTGGGTACTCTGAAAGAAAATTAGGGTTTATGGTTTACATGATGAAGTGATGATGGAATAAAGTGGTTGTGTCACTCAAATTTGAGTCTAGAAACCCTCCCATATCGTTAAGGCATGCCAATAGTCTATCCATGAAAAAATTCAGTGCATACAGAAACTATTTGAAAAAATTTCAATGTTGGCCCCATTCACAAGTCCCTGTTGTCGGACGTGTCTAGTCCTCATGAAATTTCCGTTCCTCATTCCTCGTTCCTCATTCCTTGACCATGGTGTAGTCCCCAAGATCCATTAATTTTGTACAAAATTACATACTAATGGCATAAAATTATCAACGAACTTTTTTCATCGAGAATATAGAAAAAATTTCGCAAGATTATTTACATTCGTCTCTCTTGCGACGATATCAAATGATTTAGCTTGGATTCATTTCATATTTGGTTTATCAACTTGAAATCTCAATTTGACACTTTTCAAGCTAGCTTGGCCTTCAGTCAAATAGAAATATGAAACTTGGAATCATTAACATATCTACTAGAGCATATGAAAAATAGTTGGGTTTATGGTTTACATGATGAATTCGTGATGGAAGAAAGTGGGCGTGTCACTCAAATTGAGTCCAAAATCCCTCCCATATGGTTAAGGCATGTGAATAGTCTATCCAGATCAAATTTCAATGCATACAAATATTGATTGAAAACATTTCGACGTTGTCCCCATTCACATGTAACTGTTGCCCACCTCTAGTATCTTGATGGTGTTGATTAAGAAATCAAAGAAATAGAGAGATTTTTCATCACAACTATGACACAGATACATTATATATACAATAATGTAGAACCTGAAATCAAAATGAAGAAAGACCGACAAAAGCCTAAAACTTGCGTCAACCAAATTGGGTACTCTAAAAGAAAATTAGGGTTTATGGTTTAGATGACGAAGTGATGATGGAAGAAAGTGGGTGTGTCACTCAAATTTGAGTCCAGAAACCCTCCCATATCATTAAGGCATGCCAATAGTCTATCCATGAAAAATTTGAGTGCAAACAGAAACTGTTTCAAAACATTTCCAAGTTGGCTCCATTCACAGGTCGCTGTTGTCGGACATGTACTCTAGTCCTTGTGAAATTTCCGTTCTTCGTTCCTCGTTAATTGACCATGGTGTATTCCCCAAGATCCATTACTTTTTCACAAAATTACATACTAATGGCATAAAATTATCAGTGAAATTTTTTCATCGATAGTATAGCAAATTCGTCGCAAGATTGTTTACATTCATCTCTCTTGCGACAATATTAAATGATGCATCTTGGATTCATTTCATATTTGGTTTATCAACTTGAAATATCAATTTGATAATTTTCAAGCTAGGTCGACCTTAAGTCAAATACAAATATGAAACTTGGAATCATTAGCATATCTACCAGAACATATGAAAAATAGTCGGGTTTATGGTTTACATGATGAATTGATGATGGAATAAAGTGGGTGTGTCAGTCAAATAAGAGTCCAGAAACCCTCCCATATCGTTAAGGCATGATAATAGTCTATCCAGGTCAAATTTCAATGCATACAGATACAGTTTGAAAACATTTCAACGTTGGCCCCATTCACGTGTCATTATTGCTTGCCTCTAGTATCTTGATGGTGTTGATTAAGAAATCAACGAAATAGAGGTATTTTTCATCACAACTATGACGCAGATACATTGTATATACATTAATGTAGAACCTGAAATAAAAATGAAGAAAGACCGACGAAACCCTAAAACTTGCGTCAACCAAATTGGGTACTCTGAAAGAAAATTAGGGTTTATGGTTTACATGATGAAGTGATGATGAAATAAAGTGGGTGTGTCACTCAAATTTGAGTCTAGAAACCCTCCCATATCATTAAGGCATGCCAATAGTCTATCCATGAAAAATTTCAATGCATACAGAGTTTGAAAACATTTCAACATTGGCCCCATTCGTAGGTCCCTACTGTTGGACGTGTACTCTAGTCCTCATGCAATTTCCGTTCCTCATTCCTCATTACTTAACCATGGTGTAGTCCCCAAGATGCATTATTTTTGTACAAAATTACATACTAATGGCATAAAATTATTGATGAACTTTTTTTGTCGATAGTATAGCAAATTCGTTGCAAGATTATTTACATTCATCTCTCTTGTGATGATATCAAATGATGCAGCTTGTATTTATTTCATATTTGGTTTATCAACTTGAAATATCAATTTGATACTTTGCAAGCTATATGTACCTTAATTCAAATACAAATATGAAACTTGGAATCATTAACATATCTACTAGAAAATATGAAAAATAGTCGGGTTTATGGTTTACATGATGAATGCATGACGGAAGAAAGTGGGTGTGTCAGTCAAATTTGAGTCCAGAAACCCTCCCATATCGTTAAGGCATGAGAATAGTATATCCAGGTTAAATTTCAATGCATATAGATACAGTTTGAAAACATTTTGACCTTGGCCCCATTCACATGTCACTATTGTTCGCCTCTAGTATCTTGATGGTGTTGATTAAGCAATCAATGAAATAGAGGTATTTTTCATCACAACTATGACATAGATACATTGTATATACATTAATGTAGAACCTGAAGGAAAAATGAAGAAAGACCGACGAAAGCCTAAAACTTGCGTCAACCAAATTGTGTACTCTGAAAGAAAATTAGGGTTTATGGTTTACATGATGAAGTGATGATGGAAGAAAGTGGGTGTTTCACTCAAATTTTAGTCTAGAAACCCTCCCATATCATTAAGGCATGCCAATAGTCTATCCATGAAAAATTCTAGTGCATACAAAAACTGTTTGAAAAAATTTCAACGTTGGCCCCATTCGTAGGCCCCTGCAGTTAGACGTGTACTCTAGTCCTCGTGCAATTTTCCTTCCTCGTTTCTCATTACTTGACCATGGTGTAGTCCCCAAGATCCATTATTTTTGTACAAAATTACATACTAATGGCATAAAATTTTCGATGAACTTTTTTCATCGATAGTATAGCAAATTCGTCGCAAGATTATTCACATTCATCTCTCTTGCAACGATATCAAATGATGCAGCTTCGATTCATTTCATATTTGGTTTACCAACTTGAAATATCAATTTGATAATTTGCAAGCTAGATATACCTTAAGTCAAATACAAATATGAAACTCGGAATCATTAACATATCTACTAGAACATATGAAAAATAGTCGGGTTTATGGTTTACATGATGAATTGATAATGGAAGAAAGTGGATGTGTCAGTCAAATTTGAGTCTAGAAAACCTCGCATGTCGTCAAGGCATGAGAATAGTCTATCCAAGTCAAATTTCAATGCATACAGATATAGTTTGAAAACATTTCGACGTTGGCCCCATTGACATGTCATTCTTTCTCATCTCTAGTATATTCATGGTGTTTATTAAGAAATCAATGAAATAGAGGGATTTTTCATAACAAATATGAAGCAGATACATTATAGATACATTAATGTAGAACCTGAAAGCAAAATGAAGAAATACCGACGAAATCCTAAAACTTGTGTCAACCAAATTAGATACTCTGAAAGAAAATTAGGGTTTATGGTTTACATGATGAAGTGATGATGGAAGAAAGTGGGTGTGTCACTCAAATTTTATTCTATAAATCCTCCCATATCGTTAAGGCATGCCAATAGTCTATCCATGAAAAAATTTAGTGCAAACAGAAACTGTTTGAAAAAAATTCAACGTTGGCCCCATTCGCAGGTCCCTGTTGTCAGATGTGTCTAGTCCTTGTGAATTTTTCATTCCTCGTTCCTCGTTCCTCGTTACTTGACCACGGTGTAGTCCCCAAGATCAATTATTTTTGTACAAAATTACATACTAATGGCATAAAATTATCCACAAACGTTTTTTGTCGATAGTATAGCAAATTCATTGCAAGATTATTTACATTCATCTCTCTTGAGACGATATCAAATGATGCAGCTTGGATTCATTTCATATTTGTTTATCAAATTGAAATCTCAATTTGATACTTTGCAAGATAGTTGGACCTTCAGTCAAATAAAAATATGAAACTTGGAATCATTAACATATCTACTATAACATATGAAAAATAGTTGGGTTTATGGTAATTTCCATGATGAATTGATGATGGAAGAAAGTGTGTGTGTCAGTCAAATTTTAGTCCACAAACCCTCTCATGTCGTTAATGCATGAAAATAGTCCTTGACCATGGTGTATTCCCCAATATCCATTATTTTTGTACAAAATTACATACTAATGGCATAAAATTATCGACGAACTGTTTTCGACGATAGTATAGAAAATTCGTCACAAGATTATTTACATTAATCTCTCTTGTGACAATATCAAATGATGCTTGGATTCATTTCATATTTGGTTTATAAACTTGAAATATAAATTTGATACTTTTCATGCTAGCTAGACCTTCAGATACAAATATGGAACTTGGAATCATTAACATATCTACTAGAACATATGAAAAATATGGTTTATGGTAATTCTAAGAAGATTCAAATAGGTAACAATATTGATGAAATCTTATACAATCATGATGGTATAAAAATGAAAGAGATTCTCTTAGTTTCAAGAATAATTTATCCTCTACTTAATAAGGCCAACCACGTGAAGGTGGAATCTCACATGGCCCCTCCCCTCCCCCTCACATCACTCTCAATTGATCCCCAAAACCCAATCTATAAAATATAAAATAATCGAAAGAAACGTTCTATTAAGATTCATGCATAGAAACTACAAAAATAAAAATTAATGAAGGTACATGAAATTATGTGTTTCTAAATGATATTTTTAGTCCACCACGTACTTTACTATATTTCCAACTATATTTAGGTTTCAAATAATAATTAAACAACATGTAACCTAGGATATAAAAACGTCGCATAAAACTTAAAAACATGTAATTAACCCATGACATTAAAAGTAAATTATTTTAAGAGAATAATTCATACAAATTAAAATATTATATAGTCACGTACCTAATCCAACCTCAACATCTATGTAATCATCCTTATTCTCTATCTTTATCTTCTTCATCGAACTCGACATTTGTATCATCATCTGGTTCTGAAACAGTGTTGAAAGGATTAATGATATCATCACCGTCATCAATGTCATTTTCGAGCATATTTTCATCGACGTCATCATTAGGAATTGCAATATTGTCTCCTACACCTACATCATGATCTTCTTCGTCTTCTTCATCATTCGACTCTCCATGCTCTTCCGGCTCTGTTTGATATTCTATCGAATCATCTTCTTCATCTTCAATATCATCTTCTTCCTGTAAATGAGTATACTTAATTGGCCTTCCTCTTGGATCATATCTAACAACAAATGACC
>JZKD02S1726949.1:0-14495 GCA_000966675.3 Picea glauca
TATTATGGAGGAAAACATGTACAGGACAGAGAATAATGAGAAATTCCCTCGGAAAGAACCCAAAGACGCAGTCAAATTGTCGACCAAACCAACAAGGATCGAGAGGAATGTCATAGCCGAAGTCAACATTCAGGCAGAAATGAATAAACACCACTCGAGGCTCTTTGCAAAGGTATATACTTTCTGTTTATATGAAATTCCAATTTTCATTTTGCAATTGACTTGTATAAACTGTTAGAGTTAATCTCCATTTGTCCATCTGTCTATCAGCACAATCATCAGTTAGCATTAGTTAGACTTCTGTTTGTCTTCAGTTTAGTTATTATTATCTTCAGCTTTCTCAAATATCTTTCCGTCTAATTTAGTTGAATAGGTAGAAGGCACTCTTAAATCTATTTGAATGGTTAAAAGGTATTGTGAAGAATCTGTGCAGTTCTATTTTTGGACTAGCTAATATTCAATCACAATACCATAACACCGTAGACAATATATGAGATGATAAAATCACAATATCATAGAATCATGGTTACACTCCATGTATAAACAAAAAGAAATTAATATTGACTTAGTTGCAACATTCATCATTGATCAACAATGATTTACATAACAATAGAGTATGTAGCACCTAATTGTAGGAGTTCATAGCCTAATAGAACAAACAATTAGTTGTTCCTGATTGAATTCTTACAACAATTTATTTTGGAAAAAAACTCATGCATTTTGTATGCATTATTTGGACACACAATTTATATCTAAACACTAATTGACAGAAAATAAAACTGAAAATAGATTGCATCATGTTAGTTGATTGGGAAGACTGCATAATCCTGCATCATTATGCATCAATTATCAACATACTCCCATTTGATGCTGAGAGGGCTAACAATCTGATCTCGAAGTGTCAAAAACTAGACTTTTGCAACTACCTTAGTGAAAATGTGTGCAAGTTGTTCTTCAATCTTTATATACAGTAGTTCTACTTCCTTTTGTTGCACCAAATCTTGAATGAAATGATACTTTAAATCAAAAAAAATTGTCCTACTATGATGGACTCGATTCTTGGCCAATTCGATAGCACTACTGTTATAAAAAAAAACATTGTAGGATGAATTTGTTTCTCTCCAATTTCTGCTAGAACTTTTCTAAGCCATAATTGCTTGTGTACGCCGAGCGATAACAACATACTCTACTTCTATGGATAAAAGTGCAACTATGCTTTTCCTCTTCGAGCTCCAAGTAAAAAAACCTGAACCAAAAGAGAAACAATCACTAGATGTAGACTTTCGATCATCAAAACTACCTCCCTAATCAGAATCACTAAAGACGACAAGATTAAACCTTTTAGAAGTGTAGTAATGAATACGAAAATTTAGAGTTCCTTTAACATACCTCAAAATTCTCTTAGCTTCCTTCATACGTATTTCAGATGGTTCTGTCATGTATCCTGAAACAAGAGAAAACGAATAAGAAATATCAGGTCTTATGTGGGTTAGAAACATCAAACTTCCAACAATACTTTTGTATGTTGTCTCATCAACTATTTCAACACCATCATCTCTACACAACACATTTCCATGAGCAGTTGGAATGGAGGCTAGTTTACAATCAGCCATATCAAATTTATTCAACATATCTTTTGCATACATTGTTTGACAAATGAAAATTTCATCCTCATTTTGATAAACCTCCATACCCGGAAATTATTGCATGAGACCCAAATCTTTCATCTCAAATTCAATCATCATAGAAATTTTGAATTCATCCTTCATCTTATAACTTCTACCCATATATAATAAGCCATCAACATACAAACTTACAATAAGGATATAATTACCTTCTTGTTTGTAGCAAATTGTAGGTTCACTCTTACTTCTTTTAAAGCCATTCTTTTGNCCATCTGTCTATCAGCACAATCATCAGTTAGCATTAGTTAGACTTCTGTTTGTCTTCAGTTTAGTTATTATTATCTTCAGCTTTCTCAAATATCTTTCCGTCTAATTTAGTTGAACAGGTAGAAGGCACTCTTAAATCTATTTGAATACGTAAAAGGTATTGTGAATAATCTATGCAGTTCTATTTTTGGACTAGCTAATCATTCAATTACAAGAGCATAACACCGTAGACAATATATTAGATGATAAAATCACAATATCATAAAATCATGCGTACACTCTATGTATAAACAAAAAAGAAATTATTATTGACTTAGCTGCAACACTCACTAGTGATCAACATTGATTTACACAATAATAGAGTATGTAGCACCTAATTACAGGAGTTCATAGCTTCATAGAACAAACAATTAGTTGTTCCTGATTGAATGCTTACAATAATTTATTTTAGAAAAAAACTCATGTATTTTGCATGCATTATTTGGACACATAATCTATATCTAACACTAACTGACAGAAAATAAAACTGAAAATAGATTGCATCATGTTAGTTGATTGGCAAGACTGCATAATCCTGCATCATTAGGCATCTATTATCAACATACTCCCATTTGATACTGACAGGGCTCACAATTTGATCTCAAAGTGTCAAAAACTAGACTTTTGCAACTACCTTAGTGAAAATGTCTGCAAGTTGTTCTTCAGTCTTTATATACATTAGTTCTACTTCCTTTTGTTGCACCAAAAAAATTGTCCTACTATGATGGACTCGATTCTTGGCCAATTTGATAGCACTAGCGTTATAAAAAAAAACATTGTAGGATGAATTTGTTTCTCTGCAATTTCTTCTAGAACTTTTCTAAGCCATAATTGCTTGTGTATGCCGAGCGATAACATCATACTTTGCTGGATGAAAGTGCAACTATTCTTTGTTTCTTCGAGCTCCAAGTAAACAAACCTGAACCAAAAGAGAAACAATCACTAGATGTAGACTTTCGATCATTGAAACTACCTCCCCAATCAGAATCACTAAAGACAACAAGATTAAACCTTTTAGAAGTGTAGTAATGAATACGAAAATTTAGAGTTCCTTTAACATACCTCAAAATTCTCTTGGCTTCCTTCATATGCATTTCAGATGGTTCTGTCATGTATCCTGAAACAAGAGAAAACGAATAAGAAATATCAGGTCTTATGTGGGTTAGAAACATCAAACTTCCAACAATACTTTTGTATGTTGTCTCATCAACTATTTCAACACCATCATCTCTACACAACACAATTCCATGAGCATTTGGAGTGGAGGCTAGTTTACAATCAGCCATATCAAATTTATTCAACATGTCTTTTGCATACTTTGTTTGACAAATGAAAATTTCATCCTCATTTTGATAAACCTCCATACTCGGAAAATATTGCATGAGACCCAAATCTTTCATCTCAAATTCACTCATCATAGAAATTTTGAATTCATCCTTCATCTTATAACTTCTACCCATATATAATAAGTCATCAACATACAAACTTACAATAAGGATATCAGTACCTTCTTGTTTGTAGCAAAGTGTAGGTTCACTCTTACTTCTTTTAAAACCATTGTTTTGAAAACATCCATCAATCTTAGCATCCCATGGTCTTGGTGCTTGCTTGAGGCCATACAAAGCCTTCAACAAATTGTAGACTTGATTTTCTTTTCCTTGCACTTCAAAACCTTGTGGTTGTTCCACATAGAATTCTTCTTCTAAGTACCAATTCAAAAATGTACTTTTCACATCCATGCGATGAATTCTCCATTTTTTTCTAGTTGCTAATGAAATCATCATTCTAACGATCTCTTGTATTGCTACTCGTGCAAATGTCTCTTCATAGTCAATTCCATACCTCTGTGTGAATCTGTTAGCAATTAATATTGCCTTGTGTTTGTCAACACTTCCATCACTATTGTACTTAGTCTTGTAGACTCATTTAGTACCAATTATTTTCTTGTCATGTGGAAGTTGTGTAAGCTCTCAAGTATCATTCTTGTGAATAGAATCTATCTCTTCTTGAATTTCTTGCACCCAAACCTCATTAGTACATGCATCTTCAAAACATGATGGTTCAAAATCAGTCTTGGAAAGTAAAGAAAAAATTATTGTCTCACCTATTGGATTTTCTTCATGTGCTTCATTTTTACTCCTTTGATAAATGCCACTTAATATTTTTACCTTCCTCGTAGAACTTGAATTTGAAGTTGGGATTTCACTTGGAACTGAAGAATTAAATGAGGGACTACTTGGTGGATTTGTAGCACTTGGAACTGAAATATTAGTGGGATGGTGATTATCAATATCGTCAATAATACCCCTATTCAAAATAGATTTTGACATATCAACATGGCCTTTTTGATGACCATAAACTCTGCCTTCATAAAAAAATCACATCTCTTGACACAACAATGCTATTAGTGAGAGGATTATACAACATATAAGCCTTACTTTGTTCACTATATCCAATAAAAATGCATGAATCACTTTTTGAATCTATCTTTTGTCTCTTTTGATCAGCTACATGGACATAGGCTACACAACCAAAGAATCTGAAATGATTGGCAATAGGTTTTTTTCATACCAGGCTTCATATGGAGTCATCATATCAAGTGCACTTGTGGGACATCGATTGAAAATGTATACAAATGTAGCAACTGCATCACCCCAAAAATAATTGCGTAATCCCTTGGTTTGTAACATACTTCTTGCCATTTCCACCAGTGTACAATTTTTCCTCTGAGCTGCTCTGTTTTTTCTAGATGTGTAAGCAATGGTGAGTTGTATTTTCATGTCATTCATATCACAATAATTTTGAAAATCTTTTGAACAAAATTCTNTAGTTAGACTTCTGTTTGTCTTCAGTTTAGTTATTATTATCTTCAGCTTTCTCAAATATCTTTCCGTCTAATTTAGTTGAATAGGTAGAAGGCACTCTTAAATCTATTTGAATGGGTAAAAGCTATTGTGAAGAATCTGTGCAGTTCTATTTTGGACTAGCTAATCATTCAATTACAAGACCATAACACCGTAGACAATATATCAGATGATAAAATCGCAATATGATAGAATCATGCTTACATTCCATGTATAAACAAAAAAGAAATAATTATTGACTTAGTTGCAACAGATCAACATTGATTTACATAACAATAGAGTATGTAGCACCTAATTATAGGAGTTCATAGCCTAATAGAACAAACAATTAGTTGTTCTTGATTGAATGTTTACAACAATTTATTTTGGAAAAAAACTCATGCATTTTGCATGCATTATTTGGACACACAATCTATATCTAAACACTAATTGACAGAAAATAAAACTGAAGATAGATTGCATCCTGTTAGTTGATTGGCAAGACTGCATAATCCTGCATCATTATGCATCAATTATCAACATACTCCCATTTGATGCTGAGAGGGCTCACAATCTGATCTCGAAGTGTCAAAAACTAGACTTTTGCAACTACCTTAGTGAAAATGTGTGCAAGTTGTTCTTCAGTCTTTATATATAGTGAAATGATACTTTAAATAAAAAAAAATTGTCCTACTATGATGGACTCGATTCTTGGCCAATTTGATAGCACTACTGTTATAAAAAAAAATCATTGTAGGATGAATTTGTTTCTCTCCAATTTCTTCTAGAACTTTTCTAAGCCATAATTGCTTGTGTACGCCGAGCGATAACAACATACTCTATTTCTATGGATGAAAGTGCAACTATGCTTTGCTTCTTCGAGCTCCAAGTAAACAAACCTGAACCAAAAGAGAAACAATCACTAGATGTAGACTTTCGATCATCAAAACTACCTCCCTAATCAGAATCACTAAAGACAACAAGATTAAACCTTTTAGAAGTGTAGTAATGAATACGGAAATTTAGAGTTGCTTTAACATGCCTCAAAATTCTCTTAGCTTCCTTCATATGCATTTCAGATGGTTCTGTCATGTATCCTGAAACAAGAGAAAACGAATAAGAAATATCAGGTTTGATGTGGGTTAGAAACATCAAACTTCCAACAATACTTTTGTATGTTGTCTCATCAACTATTTCAACACCATCATCTCTACACAACACAATTCCATGAGCAGTTGGAATAGAGGCTAGTTTACAATCAGCCATATCAAATTTATTCAACATATCTTTTGCATACTTTGTTTGACAAATGAAAATTTCATCCTCGTTTTGATAAACCTCCATACCCGGAAAATATTGCATGAGACCCAAATCTTTCATCTCAAATTCACTCATCATAGAAATTTTGAATTCATCCTTCATCTTATAAGTTCTACCCATATATAATAAKCCATCAACATACAAACTTACAATAAGGATATAATTACCTTCTTGTTTGTAGCAAATTGTAGGTTCACTCTTACTTCTTTTAAAGCCATTCTTTTGAAAACATCCATCAATCTTAGCATCCCATGGTCTTGGTGCTTGCTTGAGGCCATACAAAGCCTTCATCAAATTGTAGACTTGATTTTNGAGCTCCAAGTAAACAAACCTGAACCAAAAGAGAAACAATCACTAGATGTAGACTTTTGATCATCAAAACTACCTCCCTAATCAGAATCACTAAAGACAACAAGATTAAACCTTTTAGAAGTGTAGTAATGAATACGAAAATTTAGAGTTCCTTTAACATGCCTCAAAATTCTCTTAGCTTCCTTCATATGCATTTCAGATGGTTCTATCATGTATCCTGAAACAAGAGAAAACGAATAAGAAATATCAGGTCTTATGTGGGTTAGAAACATCAAACTTCCAACAATACCTTTGTATGTTGTCTCATCAACTATTTCAACACCATCATCTCTACACAACACAATTCCATGAGCAGTTGGAATGGAGGCTAGTTTACAATCAGCCATATCAAATTTATTCAACATATCTTTTTCATACTTTGTTTGACAAATGAAAATTTCATCCTCATTTTGATAAACCTCCATACCCGGAAAATATTGCATGAGACCCAAATCTTTCATCTCAAATTCACTCATCATAGAAATTTTGAATTCATCCTTCATCTTATAAGTTCTACCCATATATAATAAKCCATCAACATACAAACTTACAATAAGGATATAATTACCTTCTTGTTTGTAGCAAATTGTARGTTCACTCTTACTTCTTTKAAAGCCATTCTTTTGAAAACATCCATCAATYTTAGCATCCCATGGTCTTGGTGCTTGCTTGAGGCCATACAAAGCCTTCATCAAATTGTAGACTTGATTTTCTTTTCCTTGCACTTCAAAACCTTGTGGTTGTTCCACATAGAATTCTTCTTCTAAGTACCAATTCAAAAATGCACTTTTCACATCCATGTGATGAATTTTCCATTTTTTTTTTGTTGCTAATGAAATCATCATTCTAACGGTCTCTTGTATTGCTACTCGTGCAAATGTCTCTTCATAATCAATTCCATACCTCTCTGTGAATCCGTTAGCAACTAATATTGCCTTGTGTTTGTCAACACTCCCATCACTATTGTACTTTGTCTTGTAGACTCATTTAGTACCAATTTTTTTCTTGTCATGTGAAAGTTGTGTAAGCTCTCAAGTATCATTCTTGTGAATATAATCTATCTCTTCTTGAATTTATTGCACCCAACNCTCTTACTTCTTTTAAAGCCATTCTTTTGAAAACATCCATCAATCTTAGCATCCCATGGTCTTGGTGCTTGCTTGAGGCCATACAAAGCCTTCATCAAATTGTAGACTTGATTTTATTTTCCTTGCACTTCAAAACCTTGTGGTTGTTCCACATAGAATTCTTCTTCTAAGTACCAATTCAAAAATGCACTTTTCACATCCATGTGATGAATTTTCCATTTTTTCTGGTTGCTAATGAAATCATCATTCTAACGGTCTCTTGTATTGCTACTCATGGAAATGTCTCTTCATAATCAATTCCATACCTTTGTGTGAATCTGTTAGCAACTAATATTGCCTTGTGTTTGTCAACACTCCCATCACTATTGTACTTAGTCTTGTAGACTCATTTAGTACCAATTTTTTTCTTGTCATGTGAAAGTTGTGTAAGCTCTCAAGTATCATTCTTGTGAATATAATCTATCTCTTCTTGAATTTATTGCACCCAAATCTCATTAGTACATGCATCTTCAAAACATGATGGTTTAAAATCAGCCTTGGAAAGTAAAGAAACATTTATTGTCTCACCTATTGGATTTTCTTCATGTGCTTCATTTTTACTCCTTTGATAAATGTCACTTAATATTCTTACCTTCCTCATAGAACTTGAATTTGAAGTTGGGATTTCACTTGGAACTGAAGAATTAAATGAGGGACCACTTGGTGGATTTGTAGCACTTGGAACTGAAATATTAGTGGGATGGTGATTATCAATATCGTCAATAATACCCCTATTCAAAATAGATTTTGGAATATCAACATATCCTTTTTTATGACCATAAACTCCCCCTTCATAAAAAATCACATCTCTTGACACAACAATTCTATCAGTGAGAGGATTATACAACATATAAGCCTTACTTTGTTCACTACATCCAACAAAAATGCATGACTCACTTTTTGGATCTATCTTTTGTCTCTTTTGATCAGCTACATGGACATAGGCTACACAACCAAAGAATCTGAAATGATTAACAATAGGTTTTTTTTCATACCAGGCTTCATATGGAGTCATCATATCGAGTGCACTTGTGGGACATCGATTGAGAATGTATACAAATGTAGCAACTGCATCACTCCAAAAATAATTGCGTAATCCCTTGGTTTGTAACATACTTCTTGCCATTTCCACCACTGTACAATTTTTCCTCTGAGCTGCTCTGTTTTTTCTAGATGTGTAAGCAATGGTAAGTTGTATTTTCATGTCATTCATATCACAATAATTTTGAAAATCTTTTGAACAAAATTCTCCTCCACAACTAGTCCTTAAGCATTTGATTTTGCAACCTCTTTCGTTTTCCATAAGGGATTTAAACCTCTTGAATGTATCAAAGGCTTCATCCTTGATCTTCAAAAAATAAACCCAACACTTTCATGAGTAATCATCAATAAAAGTAATAAAATATGATGAMTTACCCAAATTCTTTGTCTGCATAGGACCACAAATGTTTGAGTGAACTAATTGAAGTGGATAATGGGCCCTCCATGCATTTCCTTTTGAAAATTCCTCTATTACATGTTTTCCTTTAGCACATCCTTCACACACCTCCTTGTCTTCCTGAACCTTAGGAAAACCATAAACTAATTATTTTGATGTTAGAATCTTCAACCTATGAAAATTCAAATGTCCATACCTGAGAAGCCACAACCAACTTTTTTCCTCATGTGCCATATTCGCAAGATGGTTGTTATGTTCTCCAAAAATAAATGGGAACATCCTGCTCTTTGATAAAGGCACAACTGTAACCACCCTATTGCCTCGATCCTTATAAAAAATTATACATTGTTGATTTTCAAATACCACCTTATAATTTTCTCACACAATTGGTCAACACTCAATAAGTTATGCTTTAATTGTGGAGTGTAATAAATTTCTTTAACAATTTTCATACCTTCTTTAGTATGGACTTCCATAGCTCTTTTGCAACAACCTCCAATATTTTTTCATCACCAAGCGTCACATTGGATTTAAAATTTTAATCCATTGTAGAAAAAATCTTCTTATTTCCTGACATGTGGTTAGAACACCCTGAATCTAAATACCAAATATATTTAGTATCATTTCCAGCTTTGTCATAAGACAAAAAAATATTGTTTCGAGAGGCCTCATCGCCTTCTTGAGCATAATTAACACTTTTGTTACTATTACCTCCTTTTAATCTACAGTCCCTATCAAAGTTACAATACCTTTTATAATGATAAGAGTAGATATTTCTTTTATCAATTATGTCTCTGCCTCTACCTCGTGAACCACCTCTTCCTCTTGAATAATTATGATTTTGACCTCTACCTTGACTTTGGTTTCTTTTGGTGCTATTGTTGGAATATTTATTCTTTGTAATTTGTAATTTCAAGGAAAAATATTTCTTGTCATTTTCTCCAAATGAATCTCTCAATATTTCTTCATGAGACATAAGAGATACAACTAGGAGATCAAACTGAAGAAGAGACAAATCTTTTCTTTCTTCAATGATTATCGAAACATGGTTCCACCTTGGTGTTAGATACCTCAACACCTTTTTAATCAAAACCTCTTTTTCCACAATTTCTCCAAGAGTAGCCATCTTATTGACTACATCTTTTACTCTCACACAATAATCACTTACATTTTCATCCTCTTACATCTTCAAATTCTAAAATTCTCTTTTGAATGTTTGTAGTTTAACAACTTTGACTTGATCATTTTCTTGGTAAGCTTCTTGTAGAGTCTTCCATGCATCCTCTGTTGTCTTTCCACCTGCAATTCTTGGAAATAGGATTTTATCTAGAGCTATTTGATATAAAATATAACTTGACCATTTTTCTTTCTAGATTCCCTCTTAGCTACTCTATCATTTGCGGTAAGAGTGGTCGAATCTTTTGGATCTGTATAACCCGTTTCTACAATATCCCATAGATCTTTCCCCTATAAAAAAGGTCATCATCTTGACGAACCAATAATCTTAATCACTTCCATTAAATTATGGAATGGACAAGGAATTAGTGTTTGACATGATTATCCTAAAACAATAAGCAGCCATGATACCAAATGAAGAATCTATGCAGGCCTATCTTTGGACTAGATAATTGTTGGCATAGGGGCAGACCCAGGGTTCAACTCTACAGCACACAAAAAAACCCTAACTACTGGCCCTTTCGGCAACACTTGCAAGGCAGATGTAGTCTCACCCGAAGTAGCAATAAGGGGTTGCAGGACACATGTGTCTACAACCAGAGGAAATGCAAAGTGAATCCAAAACACAACGCCAACCAATCTAGATATTCCTTACCCTTCCTAAGCTTACTTTGCAAGTTATATCTCTGATCTAACACAATAATACAATAATAGTATAACATATGGAAAATAACACAACATCAATCACACAGAACAACAAGATATACGTGGTTCACCCTCTCTCTAGGGATACGTCCACAAAACTATGTTTCTTTATATCTAATATGGAAACATACAATTCTATTTGCGCACTTAGCTTGTAGATATCTCTCCCTCTCTCTCCTCTCCGTGCACACCCAGCTGTAGGGTTGATCTTCGCACCCAGCTGAAGATCCAAAATACTGACTCAATATTTCTCTCAACAACAGTAATCAACAATGAACAAAAACAAACATACTATCAATGAACCTCGTCCCAGGTCTTCTAGACCTTTATTTATACATTACATGGAAAAATTCTAGGTGTCAAAACCCTAGATCCAAAACCCTAGGTCCACTTGGCCTGCGTTTTCAAGGCTTCGCCTGCCTGTTCTTCCTCCTTTTCCGCGAGGTGCTCCAAAGCACTCGTTGGTGTATTCTTTCTCTTGCTGATTTGTCCATGATACATCTTCCTTACTGCTTTATCTTCCTTGATCTTCTCTTCCAACGACTAGCTTTTCCTTTCTTTTCTCCTTCTTTTATGCTTCTTTTCCAACTTCGACCCTTCCTTGGTTTATGTGTCTTTCGTGTTCTTCGACTTTCTTCCATAACCAAGGGCCAACAAGACCCCAACACTCACATGTGACTCATCCTGAGTCACTGGAAGACTGAACCTTTTGTATTACTTCGACTGCAGACTGCACGGTTGATATCTTTTGAATGTTCAGGTTCTGGTTTTGATTAACTCTAGACTGCCACTTTTCTAGCAATTGTGGACAGTCCTCTGTTGCATGTTCTAACACTCGACAGTAAGTGAATGTTATGTAGGGGTTTTGGAAATCCCACGCTAGGTGTCCTGGTTGGTTACAATTATAGCATATTATGGGGCCTCTTTCTCCTCTCTCGAAGTTTTCTCTTTCTTGACCCCTACCGAATCCTCCTTGGTTGCCTTGATTAGATCCTATTTGATTATTATATTGACCTCCCACTTCTATCGTAGCATTCTCCTCTCGAATCTTGTACATATCTGATGTGTGCTCCCTTATTAGATTGAATGCACGACAATCCTTGTCTTCATGTCCCATTGATTTGCAAATGCTACATAATAAGCTTCTTCGGGTACTCTGATATTTCTTTAATAATTGACAATCATGGGAGATATCTCCCTATTTCGTACATATATTGCAGTATCCTCCTCCTTGTAGTGGGTTTGGTTCCCTAGCTACTAAGTACTACGCAAAGTCTAGACATTCATCTTTGTGGTGACCTTTAGTCCTACACTTGGTGCACTATATTTGTTCTCGTTTCTCTTTCCCCTTCATGATTTCTGCCAATTGAATTGTTAATGCATCTAGTCAGTTCTGTATCTACGCCATTTCATTGATGTCTCCGACCAGAGAGGCTTTTAAATTCATAGAAATTTCCAATGCCTCAGACTATGACATAACCTTTTGTTGTATTAAATGACTACATATGTGAGGTAGCAATCCCACAATAAATCAGTCTCTATGNGATACAACTAGGAGATCAAACTGAAGAAGAGACAAATCCTTTCTTTCTTCAATGATTATCGAAACATGGTTCCACCTTGGTGTTAGATACCTCAACACCTTTTTAATCAAAACCTTTTTTTACACAATTTCTCCAAGAGTAGCCATCTTATTGACTACATCTTTTACTCTCACACAATAATCACTTACATTTTCATCCTCTTACATCTTCAAATTCTAAAATTCTCTTTTGAATGTTTGTAGTTTRACAAMTTTGACTTGATCATTTTCTTGGTAAGCTTCTTGTAGAGTCTTCCATGCATCCTCTGTTGTCTTTCCACCTGCAATTCTTGGAAATAGGATTTTATCTAGAGCTATTTGAATATAAAATAAAACTTGACCACTTTTCTTTCTAGATTCCCTCTTAGCTACTCTATCATTTGCTGTAAGAGTGGTTGAATCTTTTGGATCTATATAACCCGTTTCTACAATCTCCCATAGATCTTTCCCTATAAAAAAGGTCATCATCTTGACGAACCAATAATCTTAATCACTTCCATTAAATTATGGAATGGGCAAGGAATTAGTGTTTGACGTGATTATCCTAAAACAATAAGCAGCCATGATACCAAATGAAGAATTTATGCAGGCCTATCTTTGGACTAGATAATTGTTGGCATAGGGGCAGACCCAGGGTTCAACTCTACAACACACCAAAAAAACCTAACTACTGGCCCTTTCGACAACACTTGCAAGGCAGATGTAGTCTCACCCGAAGTAGCAATAAGGGGTTGCAGGACACATGTGTCTACAACCAGAGGAAATGCAAAGTGAATCCAAAACACAAGGCCAACCAATCTAGATATTCCTTACCCTTCCTAAGCTTACTTCGCAAGTTATATCTCTGATCTAACACAATAATACAATAATAGTATAACATATGGAAAATAACACAACATCAATCACACAGAACAACAAGATATACGTGGTTCACCCTCTCTCTAGGGATACGTCCACAAAACTATGTTTCTTTATATATAATATGGAAACATAGAATTCTATTTGCGCACTTAGCTTGTAGATATCTCTCCCTCTCTCTCCCCTCCGTGCACACCCAGTTATAGGGTTGATCTTCGCACCCAGCTGAAGATCCAAAATACTGACTCAATATTTCTCTCAACAATAGTAATCAACAATGAACAACAACAAAAATACTATCAATGAACCTCGTCCCATGTCTTCTAGACCTTTATTTATACATTACATGGAAAAATTCTAGGTGTCAAAACCCTAGATCCAAAACCCTAGGTCCACTTGGCCTGCGTTTTCAAGGATTCACTCGCCTGTTCTTCCTCCTTTTCCGCGAGGTGCTCCAAAGAACTCGTTGGTGTATTCTTTCTCTTGTTGAGTTGTCCATGATCCATCTTCCTTACTGCTTTATCTTCCTCGATCATCTCTTCCAACGACTAGCTTTTCCTTTCTTTTCTCCTTCTTTTATGCTTCTTTTCCAACTTCGACCCTTCCTTGGTTTGTGTGTCTTTCATGTAGTTAGTTCTTCGCCTTTCTTCCATAGCCAAGGGCCAACAAGACCCCAACACTCACATGTGACTCGTCCTGAGTCACTGCAAGACTGAACCTTTTGTATTACTTCGACTGCAGGCTGCATGGTTGATATCTTTTGAATGTTCAGGTTCTGGTTTTGATTAACTCTAGACTGCCACTTTTCTAGCAATTGTGGATAGTCCTCTGTTGCATGTTCTAACACTCGACAGTAAGTGCATATTATGTAGGGGTTTTGGAAATCCCATGCTAGGTGTCCTGGTTGGTTACAATTATAGCATATTATGGGGCCTCTTTCTCCTCTCTCGAAGTTTTCTCTTTCTTGACCCCTACCGAATCCTCCTTGGTTGCATTGATTATATCCTATTTGATTATTATATTGACCTCCCACTTCTATCGTAGAATTTTCCTCTCGAATCTTGTACATATCTGATGTGTGCTCCCTTATTAGATTGAATGCACGACAATCCTTGTCTTCATGTCCCATTGATTTGCAAACGCTACATAATAATCTTCTTCGGG
>JZKD02S1726949.1:20286-39085 GCA_000966675.3 Picea glauca
ATCAATGTACAACTCAATGTACCATTTGGTTGTTGAACCCGTAAGTGTGTACTGGAAAAGACATAACTGGATAGAATCATCCATTAGTGAATTTGATGAACACCATAGATGAAATGTCATTACGTGATTGTTAGGGTCTTCCCCAGGTTTATCATCAAATTTTGAGAGTCGGAAGGTAATTTAGAAAGAATAACTTTCTATAAAGGAGAATGTAATATGGGATCATTTTTCAATCTTGATAGATCTGGTAGATCCAGAGTGGGTAAGAATGGTAGTTGTCGATTGACTTGAGGGTGATACTGGTGTGGCATGGGGAGACTAGTAGGGATGTAACATTGTTGAGGTGAATAGTTGTAACCAACAGTCCCTCCCATGTATTGTTGTTGTTGACCAACAAAGGGAGGATTCATCTGTTGAGGAACGTTCATGAAAGGAGAAGGGAAACTCGTTTGAAATTAGGGAGCATAACAAGTGTAACCCGTGGGAGGATAGTTCGCTTGATTAACTTGGGATAGATAACCAGTCTACCCTTGAGGAGGGTAAACAAGTTATCATTGGTGTAACAACCCAAATTGATTAATTTTTATCATAATTTTTAATTTAAATTTAGTTAATTATTAAAATATATTAAATGAGTCTTTTATTATTTTATTATTAAAAGGTGTGTGAAGTAATTAATGGGGGGGATTTGAGAGAGGAGTATAAGGAAGAAGGGAAGCACTTTGAAGGGGGATCTCATTTGTTTTAGAAATTCTAAAAGATTGAGAAGGAGGAGGAAATTGGAAGAACCATTGTTTCGGGGAATTCTCATAGGGCACTGTTGTTGCTGGGAACTTTGGGATCAGGGGCCAGGAAGCCGCAAGGATTTCTGGAGCTAGGGAGCCAGAGAGGTTGTTCCTAGTTGGTTGGGAGGTTAATATTCAGTTGAGAAGTTTTGGAAAGCATAAGAACAAGTGAACCAGGGGCTGAATCAACCAAATCTACAGGTGTAGCTATATATTTTACCAGTGGGTTTGTCATCATTATGTTGTTGTTATTATGATATTATCATTAGTATAATAATATGATATTGTTGTTGTTTTCATTATGTTATTATCATTAACATGTTGTAGGATATTTTAGAAAACATTTATTTATTTTTGAGTCCTGAAAAATAGTTAGGATTTACACAAAAGGGATGGAAGATGGAAGTAGTTTAGGGAGGAAGGATGACTAGAAGTATTTGAGATTATGTGAGGATTTCACTTTATGGTATAATTTCTTTGTTTCCTCATTTAACATATGTGTGTGTGTGTGTGTGTGTGTGTGTGTGTTTATATTTTCTTAACTGAACTACAATTATCTAAGTGAAAGTTTCTTGTGCTAAATTATTATAATTTAGGGATTTCGTAAACATTTAATTGGTTTGGTATCTTTTATGAAATGAATGGTCTTGTTGATTGGATTGAACACATGCAATAATTACTTTAAGAGTGATAATTATTTCCATTAGTGCTTGTGTGAGTCATGTATGTGCTAGCTACACATGCATGTTGTGCACATGTATACTAGTATGTATAAGTGTTTTAAATTGAT
This sequence comes from Picea glauca, assembly GCA_000966675.3. Taxonomy (NCBI): domain Eukaryota; kingdom Viridiplantae; phylum Streptophyta; class Pinopsida; order Pinales; family Pinaceae; genus Picea; species Picea glauca. The sequence continues at coordinate 21,862 of JZKD02S1726949.1, forward strand.
GATGTTGTTCGTTCAAAGTGGATGCATGAATCGTGTGTCGTTACCCTTGTAATGTCAATTACTCTAACTTCAAGATGACGTTTCTTGAAGGGTGGGTGTATTGAACAACGCAAATTGATTAACTTTTATCATAGTTTTTAATTTAAATTTAACTATTTATTAAAATATATTAAATGAGTCTTTTATTATTTTATTATTAAAAGGTGGGTGAAGTAATTAATGGGGGGATAAGGCTGTTGGGGAATGATCCAGGTGAATATTAGTGGCCACCCACCTTTTCCAACTCACTCAAAACATATTTCTGACAATTTTGACAATTTACTATTTTTAGTAGTTTTTAACTTTCGAGACCATTTTGAAGGCCTAAATGAAGGTTTTTTGGGATAGATATTCTCAATTATAACTAAAGGCTCTAATTGAGCCCTAAAAATGAATCTCCTTGATGATACCTTTCCAACGAGCTATCATGCGCTTAAAACAGAAATCGTATGCAGAAGTTATGACCTTGGGAAGTGATGTACTAACTTACCCAAACGGGGCTCACATGACTTTTGAAGCTTCATCTCCTAGGGTTAGGTTTCTGGATGTCTAAAGTTTTTGAAATTATTGTTTATTGTAAGAATACCTTCAGAGCCGCATTGTAATCATCTTATTGTGAATGAGCACATCTGCCACATCTCTTCTTAGAGATAAGTCGCCACCATTCCAATAAGTTTGTTTTCCGCTGCATTTTACAGTTTCAGCTTATTTCCTTATTAAATAGAAAAACAGTGTTATTGTATCTCTGTTATTTTGTGTTAAGAATATTTTAATAATCTGTATTCACTTTGTTCTACTCATAAAATCTAGATCAGTGGTATCAGATATGTCTACTCCTTGTCGTCTTAATGCATGTCCCCAACGAGGTCAGGATACAAAGAATTGGGTTTCGAGCTTGTTTCTCTTGAGGATAAAAGCTCTTGCACACCCAAGCAACCTCTCATGGCAGGAGAAAATAAAGATGAAGGGACTAGATATCCTTTCAAAATTTTTCTTGAGGAATCCCTCATGCAATAGAGGAACAAGATGATGGATAGTTTCGCGCAAATCCTTCAGCGACTACCAATAGGCAATGCATTTTCCTCGAGCAGAGACGCTACCCACTTCAAGGTACAAATAAAATTCGATATTCCTATGTTTGAAGGTCAGATAGACACAAATGTTGTAGACAAGTGGTTGAATCTAGTAGAAGAGTATCTTTTTGTCCATAACTTTTCGAATAGAGAAAATATCACTTTTGCACTCCTCAAAGTCATTCTCCATGTCAAAGATTGGTGGGAAACTTATGTGAGCAAAAAGAAACATAGGAACCCTCATTATTTACAGTCGTGACCACCTGCGAATCCTTCAGGGATTCTATTAAGGAACAATACTACCCTATCGGAAGTTATGACGACTTGTATACCAAATGGACCACACTGCGACAAGAAAGAGACCAAGTAGTGCCAGAGTTCACAAATATCTTCCATACATTGCCCACGAAGATGGGTATCAAAAGATTTAGATCTACATATGGTGTTCAAGTCTGGAACTTCTCTGTATAGATACATCTAGAATGAATCAGAATTTCTAAACATTTCATCCTTGGACGCGTCCTACAGATATGCCATCAAAATTGAGTATAAGCTCAAACAAAAGACACGGCAATTTGGGCCTGGGAGCCCCTCACAGCAAAATTTAGGAAGGGGTGGCCCCAACCCATAGAACAAAGGACAAAGAAAATATGGATAATATCAAGACAACCAGTCTAATCCGTAAGTAAACAAGGACACCAGAAAGACAAAGAAATATATCGGGAAGTGGTGCGACTTCCACAAGAGCCCTTTGCATAACACTATTGATTGTCGCTCAAAGAAGTCGTTGGTGGACGAAGTGAAAGACTTTGAATCACTTGCAATTAGAACTAGAAAGGTGAAGAAAGATCATTAACATGGAACCCAGTGCCACCATTTCTACCACCAAGCTCCATCCTAGTGAACCAGATGAGCCAGAAGGAGAGTGCCTCTTCCATTCAGAGATGTGGGTAAAAGGAACCCCACTGTAATTCATCATTGATAGTGGTAGCCAAAAGAACCTTGTCTCAGCAGAGGTCATCAAGCGGCTATTCCTACCGAAAACGCCGCACCCACAAACATACACCATTGGATGTCTCAACCAGGGAAGCGATCTCCATGTTAGCGAACAGTGTCGACTATCATATAGTATCAAGCCCTTCAAAGACGAGGTATTGTGTGATGTTGATCCTTTTGAAGTTTGTAATGTCATTTTGGGCCAAACTTATTTATCGAAACTTCATGCTTTATATGAGTCTAGGCCTCGTAGTGTTATTATTTACTTTGAGCAAGAAATTATATAGGATACCTGAGGTAGTCCCTCCTGGTGTTATTTCCTTGATCTATACCAAGAAATGTAGGAAGTTCATCTCTCAGACTAGGAAATTTGTCTTCTTTGTGATTCACTCTCAGAGTGAGCGAAATATCACAGCCACATCTAGGACCTTTGCGACCGATCTCTCCACACAACATAAGCAAATGGATAAGGTCATGGAAGAATACTTAAATATCTTCTCCTCTTCTAATTGGGTACCTATGCACTGCCAAGTCAAGCATCCCATCGATCTAACCCCAAGTGCATCGCTCGCCAATGGGTCAGTCTATCGCCGCTATCTATTAGAAAATGAGGAGATCAAGAAGAAGATCCAAGAACTGCTCCACAAAGGGTACATATGTCCCAAATCATCTCCTTGTGGGAGCTTAATCGTGCCGGTGCAGAAGAAAGACAGGACCTGGCGAATCTTCATTGATTACTAGTCCCTGGAAAAAATTACAGTGTAAAATAGGTACTTGATTCCCCGAATTGATGGCCTCCTTGATCAGATCACGGGGGCCAAATACTTCAGTAAGATTGATATGAAGTCTAGCTACCACAAGGTCCTAATAGAATAGACAGATGTATGGAAGACCTCCTTCAAGTCAAAATAAGGTCTTTTTGAATGGTTGGTCATGCTTTTTGGTTTGAAAAATGCTCCAACATATTTAATGAGGATGATGGAAAATATCCTATGACCTTTCACCAATAATTTTGTAGTGGTGTATCTGAATGAAATCCTCATCTACAACAATACTTGGGTGGAACACTTGCAGCATATTCAACAAGTTCTTGACACCTTGACACAACACAAACTATATGCAAACTTGGAAAAATGCTCCTTCAGCATGGATAGGGTCCATTACTTAGGCTACATCGTTGATCGACATGGTGTTCATGTGGATCCAGCCAAGATCCAGGTCATCCGTGACTGGACAACCCCAACCACTCTCACTAAACTTTAGAGCTTCTTGGGCCTCATCAATTTCTATCACAGGTTCATGTTGGGATTCTCTCATATCACATGGGCCCTAAGCCAAGTAACCAGGAGTGGCAGTAAGTAAAAATTTTTGTGGGGCATGTCCCAACAACAATCCTTTGATGACTTAAAGAAGCGTTTTTGTTAATCTCTGGTACTTTCATTATTAGACCTACAACATCTCTTTGAGATTGAGACAAATGCTTCAAATTATGTTGCAGGCATCATTCTCACTGAACATGTCCACCCCGTGGCATATCATAGTGAGACACTATTAGATGTTGTCCATAAGTACCCTACTTAAGACAAATAAATTTACTCCACGTTGCAAGCTTGCCGCCAGTGGAGACATTATATTCTTGGGAAGGAGACAATCATCAACACTAATCATAAGCCAGTACAGTTCATGCAGACCCAAGGAAAATCGCAGAATGAACGCTATCAGAAGTGGTCCACATACTTACAACAGTTACACCTCAACATCAAGTAAAAAATAGGAAGTACCAATAGAGTTGATGATTGCCTCAGCCGACCTCCAGTCATGGCGCTCACCATGGTGCTAGAATCTTGTAGCCACGAGACCTTTGGATGGCCTCACCTCTACGAGACAGACCCTCACTTGTCCACCACCTACCAAATGTTGGGTGCCAACTCAGTGGTCACTAATTTTCATATTCAAGATGGTTTGTTGTGTCATCTGAGCCATTTATGTGTTCCATCAAGCGATCATGCAAAGCTTATTTGGGAATATCACTACAGTTGAGTGGCAGGACACTTTGATGTCAAAAATACAGTTGCAGTGATGCATAAACATTTCTACTAGCCGAAACGTCAACAGGATGTTGACAAGTATATCAAATCCTACACTGCCTGTGCTATTGTCAAACTGACCACTAAGAAACATGACTTGTACACCTGTTATTGGATAAATCTATAGGTGCGGACACTAATTGATCTCCCTAGATCCATCTAGATCTAGAACAAAGCAAGACAGGACAATACTCTTTCCCTAAGTTTTGACTGTTGAATTAAATAGGAGGCAAGAACAAATAACATACCTTATTGTCGCTTCCTATGGTCTTTGTTGCTCTTGATTTGCTCCAGTGCTCTCGTGCAGCCAAGACCAAGACAACACAAACCAACCAAAGTAAAGATAGCACAATATGTTCAACACTTAACCTATGTGTATGATCAAGGAATTACACAATAAAGAGGAAATAGATTTATGGGAAAGGGACATGCCACTGTATCATATTAATGGAAAGCTAAGATTACAACCTAAGCCTTGATGTTGCAAACTTCCTTTCGATGGCCCTTGGCTCCAACAAACACACTTGCTCAATCCTTGAATGAAGAAGATCAAATCCTCTTGATAGACTTGCTAGAGTCTCCAAGCCACTGTTCAACGCTGAGTCCTTCACACAATTCTTTAACCAATTCTCCAATGAATCTTTCTTAAACTTTTCCATGAGAATTCCCTCAATATATAGGAGAGAATGAATTAGTTACTTGGATAAGAATAATCCCAAAATAGGGAATCCAGTACTAGGATAACTATTCGAATGCTAACCCATCCTTCTAGAAGATTCCCTTCTAGAAGCATCGAGAATTCATCTTTTTCCTTTCTTTAGGAAGAGTTCGCACCCTAGAAGTTCAACACAGTGTGAACTTCTCACACCCTAGCTTAAGGCAGCCTGCGAAAATTAGGCATTCTCCCAGGCAAATATACTAGCAGCCTACGAACCTTCTTAAAAAATGAGATTTCTGGAAAGAGAAGAAAGTAACTTTTCTCAGGAGAAGGTTCTTATGAAGAGCCTAAGTACACCATCATCAATACATCATCATAATGACCAAAATCATGGGTAACAGAATGCCCCCCAAATTATGAGGTTGGAACCAGTGACAACCGAAAGACTTTGTAAGCTACATGTGTGTGTCAGGAACTAGGAGCACATCTAATCGGAAACCTGCGAACAACCAAGCATCTGCAGAATATCATATATACCAATTCTGAGGTAGGCATTCCCATACTCAGATCATAGAATGATGACATTATAGACATGGGGCATGGCCACTAATCATACACTGTGTATCCATGCCATCAAAATATAGCATAGCCACCAAGAATACACTGTGGATCTATGTGAAAAATTTCAAATTGTGACGACATAGCCACGAGACATACACAATGGATCTATGTGTCACAGATAATACATACTCCATTGCAACCTGGATCACAAAGATGATATCTAGGGTCTTCAATCTCATCACCCAAAGTACGAATCTAACCATGTGATTACATGTGTTGAAGTCAAACATGGTAGAAACCATTTGATTACCGGTCATTAATGAAACCATTAACAAGTGCGAGGGAAATCACCATTGATTTCAATGACTCCCAATGTACTCAATTACAATCCATCGCGTGCGAATAAATGAGTTGAATTCGAACATCCAATGGAATCTTTTGATCAGGGGTCAATGATGTGAACCCACTATTGAAAGCGAGGAAACCTGCCATTGAGGCATGCAAGCTCCAAGGTATCGAATAATTTCTAAGTCTTGATTCTGGATAATGAGTTGAAGTTGACAAAACAAAACTCGTCACCGGAGGGCCTTGATGTATCCCCCATCAATGACATGAAATGAGTAACATATTTTGAAGGTGAAACAGAGTATGATGTGAATTGGACTGGACACAGGGAAGGACGACATGGAGAGAATGGATAACTGTAGATGGCCAACTCAATATAGGTTTCAGATGGACTTCTCTTGAACATATAAACGACACGACCAATGGTTTGGTAGCATTGACTCAAAGACGACACAGGGAATGACCTTGTAGCAAATCGAATGAGAAACAAATGGATTTCCCAAACCGACTTCAAATGTGATGAATGGGGGGTGGCATATTCAAGATTGACACTTACTGCCAATTAATACAAAGATGATAACATATCCCTTTCCTAAATTCCCCCCCACCATTTATGGAGAGTACCTCTTTATTTTTATGCAAGCTTGAGGAGGATAACATATGCTTGTTGATGTAAGTTCATCCTTCAGACGAGTCCCTCAGAGTATGTTTAATGAACCCTAAGAAGGTGTGGTTCGGTCCCATCACTGGTCTGTCAATATTTGTTTAACGAGTCCAGAGATAGAAAACTCGAAGGTTTTTCATGATTACAGAGTCTGAAAAAACACTTAAAAGAGAACTCTCTCAGTTCCTTTTTCGTAAAATAGTCTGAATGAGACCGAAAAAGAGATAAATTATTGTTCACCAGATGCTTACTTCAAATACTTTATCTAGTGTGAAAATAGCAAGGTCGCTCGACAATCTTTTCATGTTTAGAGAGTCTGAAAAGAGCTTAAAGAGGACTCTAGGGGGGTTCCTTTTTCATATAACCTTGTTGATCCCGAAAAAGTGATAAAAGTATGCTCAATCACGTTCTCATGTATTTACGAGCGCAAGAATGGACAAAGACCACGCTCAAGGTTTTTATATAAAAACCATAAAAAAAAATCAAAAACATACGATGACAAAGAAAATCATGTCTGTATCCTTGTATTTGATCATCAAAGTTGTTACGCCTGCAAAAGGTTCACTCAAAATGACATTAGAGATTAGGGTTTAATATATAAATAAGCATAAAAAAACAAATGGCATAGTAAAAGTAAATAAAAAGGAGTAAATACTCTTTTTACCACATCATTTTTACCTTTCCACTATTTGAGCTCCAAAAAACCCCTCTTTTACCCTCAGAGTTCGGCATTAGATTGCGGGAGCTATGAGAGACCATTTAGCGAGATGTCTACGACAGTGAGATAGGCTCTTCATCCTTAACACTTTGATGGTTTAATTTTGTAATTTCATTGGTTAATTTTTCATTTTTATGTTGATTTTCCAAGCCCTACATGCACGCTGCCATTCTCATAGGCAGGCTATATGGGGCCTGCGAGAATGATGCATTCTCGCAGGTGAGCCTAAGACCACCTGTGAGGTTCTCGCACTGTGCACACAGGGCACCTGCAAGAACCGCAAAGCTCAAAAAAGTTTTTAAAATTTAGTCAATAAAAGAGAATGAACTCATGAAAGAAGTTGTTAATCTTCTTAATGTGTGTCTTATGCAGATAATTGGCCATCAACATGGTGCTTGAATGGTGCAGAAGGGAACATGAATAAGACAATGCAATGGTCAAAAATCATCCACCTACTATTTCCTCTTTGAGAGATTGTGTACTCTTGAAGTACTTTCGTATCCCGGGCATGAGGGTCCAAGTCAGACTATTAGAGTACCTGGTGCGTATGTGGAACCCTGATCAGTAGGTATTTCAGGTGGGGGTCCACACATTGTCCTTATACATTGAGGACATATACTTTTTGACCGAATTGTCTCGTAGGGGTACTATGTGAGCCTGACCAGTAGCAGAGGTGGTGGGCTGCAGATGAGTGAGTATTGTCGTATACACTGTGTTCCCGAGGCTAAGAGAAAGAAAGGAAAAGTAGCTATCTGGGGGGGTACGAGACTTAACCCTCCATACTATCCTTTTCACTATAGCGCAGATGGCTGGGAGTTTTTCTCCTCACATGGCGTTACAGAGTTACTTCCAATATGCTATTGAGTCTACTGAGCCTCGAGTGTTCAACTGGGCAGATGTTGTGCTTCGCAGTATAAAAAAGCAATTGACCAAATGTAGGTGAAATGACCTAAAGCAATTTGGGTACGGATCTTTGTTGTTATCCTTATTCCTTGAGTGGGTCCCATTACTGAGGCACAGGTGGAGTGGAATTTACCAGCTCTCATGGATCCACAGATTTTGAGATGGTGTCGGCTCATGGCCCGGCATGTAGAAGGACCGATCATCAAATATGATGATACTTTCTTTGACTAGCTTCAACCACAATTGTTGATGGTTGACGGCTATGCTTATGCCGGCTTGGATTTTCGAAGAGATATGGATTTGGTATTTCCAGAGGATGCTCAATGGGGGGACTTTGGTAAGAAGTACACACATTTTTATTTTTAAATGTTTTGTGAATTTTTATCATATTCAAATGTTTTTTTTTTTTTCCTTTTATATTCTTGTTCAAAGACTAATACAAAATCGTTTGTTGATAACACAGATGTTGGACCTTACATACCTCCCGAAACTTCTCCCATCCAGCGGCGAGGAGAGGTAGCGGCAACACCACAATATGTCGAGGATTATCAGGTGGTGGAACAAAATCTAGAGGGCCTGACTGCAGACATTCCAGACATGCCTCTGGAAGAGGTTCCATGACGCGACCAGCATCATACTGTAGGAGTATCAACATCTATGGGTTGACTGCTCCATAGGGTTTCTAGGGCAGTCATGTGTTACCGTGAACGTCATCCATGACGTCACTTTGTAGAAGCTATGAGCTTCAATTTTTGACATTTTGGTCTTCGGACAAACTTTTTGTAAAAAGCTCTTTTGATCATTATATATACAGACGACTTCTACCGGTTTATCATGTGTTGTGTGAACATTGACGTGATTGATTTATAAATGGTTCAAATGTCTATCCAATACATAATTAACCAATGCATCTATTAATGCATTTAGACATCTAGGAATATGTTGATATTCAATGTGATCAAAATAACGTTCCAAGAGGCGAATTCCCAAATACACCCATAAAAAAGTAGGACTTCGAATAGAGTAGACATTACTTAACTGTAGTACTACAAGCTGCGAATCCAGTCGCACAACCAAATGACGAATTCTGAGCGAGATAGAAACAACCAATAATTCAATGACGACGCTATACTCTACAATGTTGTTGGTCACACGGCTGAGGCACACACCTCGTAAAGAGACAATTTCGTTTGTAGGGGCGTAAATTGCCCATGCAGCAGAAGTAAGGTTTTGAGTACTATGGCTAGAGCCATCAGTGAAGCCAATATAGGGTAGCGAAGACTCCGACATCTGGAAATCAAACACGTCACATAAGGGTAGAGGCCAAATAACGACAAAAGAAAACTATAGTAACACACAAGAAGTATGATACAATACAAATATAAGTACTTGTACACAAATGATTTCATGCATAGTACTTCTTTAAGTACAACCCATTCCTAGGTTCACTCAAAGGGATACCATCATAATCTACTAACTCGTAAGCTCCTTTTTCCAAAACTCGTCGAACGATATAAGGACCTCGCCACATGGGTTCGAATTTCCTAGCTCCTAACATATCTCGATCCTGTTCATATAGAAGAATAAGATTACCTTCAGAAAAAACGCGAGGCTTGAAATGCTTTTCATATTGGGCCTTGACACGCTTCTTCTGAGCTTCTATGACTAGGGTGGTGTCACGTCGAGTTTCTTCTAGTCGCATAAGATACAAAAGATGTTTTTCCTCAGTGGAAGTGTTGGGTAGGAGTTCAACAACTAGTTTTAACGAGGGTATCTCGCATTCGATAGGGAGAATGGCTTCCACACCATAGACTAATAAAAAAGGTGTAAACCCAGTAGCGGACTTGACGGATATCCAGTACGCCCACAATGTCGAAAACAACATTGTGTGCCAACTTGTTTTATGAATCCCTATCATTCATTGAAGCATAGTTATGAGAACTTTATTAATTGCTTCGACTTGACCAATGGCTTGTGAATAATAGGGCGTTGAGTTATCGTGGTGAAGACCCAACTTTTCAGTAAGTTTAGACATCATAAAATTCCTAAAGTGGCTACCGTGATCAGTGACGATAGCTTGGGGAACACCAAAACGAGCTATGACATGATTAAAAAGAAACAATGTTGCGGTATTTCCAGTGTTGTCAAATGTCGGGATCGCCTTGGCCCATTTCTTAAAGTAATCAATGGCTACAATGATGTAACCATGCCCCCCAGCCGAGTGAGGGTGACATGTCATGAAATCGATGTCCCATTTCACAAAGGGACCAACGGAGACCACAGAATGGGATCGAGTTTTCTGATTGTAGGTCTGGCAGGCATGACATTTTTGAATGATAGTAATGCAGTTGTTAAACAAAGAAGGCCAAAAACACCCTGCGCGTAAGATCTTCTGAGCAGTAGCATACCCAGACATATGACCACCACATGCTCCAGAATGGAATTCATTCAGAGATTTCTCGGCTTCGTCGAATGTTAGACAACGTCAAAAAACAGATTCCATCCCCCGACGATAAAGAGTCTCCCCGAGGATAATGTATTTACGAGCTTGATAGCGTATGCAACGTCATTCAGTACTGGACAAAGTAGGCCGAAAACTCTGGGTTTGGAGATATATAATGACATCCCCATACCAAAGATCATCAGTGCTAATAAGGAAAAGAGATTCATCAGGTAATGAATCAACTGCTACATTTTCTGTTGCAAAGTGGGGAAAATCGCATATCAATTCAGCAAAAACTAAGGATTTCTTGGACTTGGCACGGTCGAATTCCAAGTCAAACTCCTGGAGTATCACAATCCATTTGGACTATTTTCCCCCTAGCAATTGACGTCTCAAAATATGTTTCATAGGGTTGCAATGAGAAATCACCATAGTCTTGCGGGAGAGGATATAGTGCCGGAAGCGTTGGATGGCTTGAACGGTAGCCAAGGCCAGTTTCTCGACATGTTGATATTTGATTTCAATCAGCGTGAGACTTCGAATCAAGTAATAAATAACATGTTCGTCGTGCGCATCATCCTCTTGGACGAGAACCATGCCAATAGTGTAATCTGAGGGAGCAAGGTAAAGGAAATAATCATGACGGTAATCGAGGGGGAAAGAGAAGCGGAGCTCGTTTTAATGACAACTTCAAAGCTTCAAAAAAATTGTTGGCAATGGTGTCCTAGATGAACTCGGAATCCTTCTTTAAAAGTCGTGTAAATCCACAAGTGATCTCGGCATAATTGAGGATAAAATGACGAAGAAATTTTTCTTTCCCCTACAAACTTTGCAACTGGCGAAGTGCAGAAGGAGGAGGGATATTAAGAATTGCCTCAACCTTCAAAGGATCCACCTGAATCCCTTGACGTGAAATGATAAAACTAGAACACAGTCGGATTCTACGCAAAAAACGCACTTATGAGGATTTAAACTTATACGATAGAACCGGCAGCGAACAAAAATGGCCCGGAGGTGGGTAGGGTGATCGACTCTGTGCATAGAATGAGCGGGTATATCGTCCAAATAGGGTTGAATGATGTGTTTGATATCATGAAAAGCATAAGACATAGCGCGTTGAAAATTTTCACCTGCATTCTTAAGACCGAAAGGAAGTTTCCAATAGGAAAAGGTACCCCAAGGAAAAATAAAAATAGTCTTATGTTGATCCTCAAGAGAAATGTTAATCTGATTATAGCCAGAGAAACCATATATGAGAGAGAAGATTTCACTTTGGGCACAGTCATCGACAATATGATCGACAAAAGGGGTAGGAAAGTTGTCTTTGGGACAAACTTTGTTGATATTCCTATAATAAATGAACACACAAATGGTGTCGCCTTTCTTGTCAATCGGGACAGGATTGGAAACCCAGTCTATGATAGTCACCGGATAAATAAAGCCCACTTTCATAAGTTTTCGCTTTATGCAGGTGAACTGGACGAAGATGTTGCCAGACAGGTTTAGCTTCGGGGTATGTCTTTATCTCATGTACAACAATTGCAGGGTCGATACCTAACATCTCTTCGTAGCTCCAGGTGAAGATATCATGAAATTCTTTAAAAAGAGACGTATAGGTGACTATTTCGTCAGGGGAACATGAGGCTCCAATATGGACATTTTCAACAATCCCAGGTTTAAAGGATATGTCAATGGGAATCGTGGGCGAGATATTGCTTAAGTTCCCTTTAGCAAACACATTGTGTGTATTCGCGGGAACCGTCGAGATGACAACAACGGTCGACGGAGTCGAAATCCATTGATAGTTCTCAAGAGTATGTTGCTCCAGAAAAAGGATGGAACGATGATGCCCATCATCCCAAGGGGTGTCCTCCATGACAGACATGATCATCTCGTCAGTGGGAAAAATAACACGAAAAGGATCAAGATACAACTCATCAAGAGAGGGGGTAGAAGGGGTTGTTGATTGAATGGCCTGATAGGTAGATTCAACCGGACTTAATGGCATTGCATCGCTGAAATGAAGATGATCTCCAGGGTCAGCGACAATATAAGGGTCCTATGACGCAAGAAGTTCGTGAGGCACGGTGGAGATCATGTTGATAGAAGCAACTAACGAGCATGGAACATCGGGCGGTGGAATGGGGAAAGTACCCATTAACGAGGAGTCCTTTAGAAGGCCTACACCGATGTTTTCATAACCTAGTGGAGTTTTAGAAATAAACGGTACGTTGCCTATATGGGTATCAGAATTGAAGAAGGCAAGTTGGTCAATGGTCACAACCTTTCCTTGATGAGGGAAATGTACTACATGGAAAAGTGTCAACACAACAACACACATGGAATCGATCCAACTACGGACAAGTAGAAGATTATAATCAAGGGGAGCGTCGAAGACTTCCACTTCGACTTGGATTATCTTACCTTCTAAAGTGATAGGCAACGAAGGAAGAACACCATAGGGCTTAAAACCAGAGCCATTGAAGGATTTAAGAGTGTTTTGTGATTCATTCAAGGAAAGAGAGCCAATGGCTTTCCAGCAAGAAAAAGACATGACACACGTCGAGACACCCTCATCGATAACAGTGAGACAAATGTTCTTGTCAGAGACAACAACCTGTATCTGGAATGCGAGTTGAGGGGGTAACCTTGGAATGTGATCGTCCAATTCAAATACTATTAAATTTGTGTCCTTTGGGTCAATTCCACCAATAGCTTTCAACAGTTCCTTCCTTTGTGTGGGACAAGTTTGAAGGACTTCAAGGGCTGACATCGTAGAAGGTGTTTGGGCCAGATCTTCAACAATGTTGTAGTTCTGGGCCGCACGAGAATGAGGATTGAAATCCAATTTCTGAACGACTCCTTTAGGGGGGGGGTCACAGAACTGTGTTGAGGCTTGGTCGTTTGAGATGAAGAGGACCATTGGTAGGTGGAGAAACTGGAGAGGATTGTACCAAAGAAGGGGGTAAATAGTCAACCTTCTCCTTAGATGGAGGATAATATTTGGCTCGAGTCGTGAGTGCAACGTTGTTTTACTTAGAATCACCAGTACACATCAAAACATATGATGTAGTAGAAGAAGAGGGTTGGTTGTGAATGACCAACTGAGCCTGTTGTTGAGACGAGAAGGGTTGGGAAAAAAGGGCTGGTGTAGTTGGTTTTGGAGCTCCTTAAAGGAACTTAGTGACCTCGGCCCGTCGTGGACAATCCTTCATGTAGTGATCATCACCACAGATAAGGCAAGGGTATTGTGGTTTGTGCTTATCTCGGTCGTCAACAGGGGTAGTTTTAGGTTGCTCTGCTTGAGGATTATTTTTTCCCTCCTTATTCTTGCCTCTCCCCTTCTTAGATTTGTTTTTACCAGCTGGTGTAGATTGGATGGCATTTACCTCAAAAGTTTTGTCAGTGGGAGTGGAAGGAGACAGAGCTTTTTGAACATTAGAAGAAGCAGATTTAGGGTTTGTGCTTTAAACAAAATGTGATTGGGCTTGGGTCGTACCAATCACACCGTCAGTAGCATGCGAGGCAGTTGGAGTAGTTGAAGTGCTGGAAGCATTAGGACGAGGTAAATCAGGTAGTAAATCGTAAAGGGTTCTCATTTGTGAATAAACGAGATCAAGATATTGAGCGCGACTTATAGCCTGCTCTTCCGTGACAATGCCACCCATGGAAATGTCCTTACCGATTTCATTCACAAATGATTTTGTAAACCATTGTGCCAGTAACTGATCAGGGAGCTCAAGTTTAATGAGACGTTGTCTCCTTCACCACTCATGGATGTGATCAGATATATGAGTGCCTTTGGTCTGTTTAAAAGAAGTCAAAATCTCGACCCTCGTGTCATAACGGATCGGTAACTGGTAATGCGTAAGGAAAGCCATAGCCACGATGTTGAAATCAGAGAAGAAACCTCGTGGAAATTCAATATGCCACTTTGCAGTAGAGCTGGTAATGGTTCGTTGAAAAAGATGTAAACGAATAGAGTCATCCATCAACGAGTTGGATGAACACCATAGGTGAAAATTCATAATGTGCTTATTTGGGTCCTCTCCCACTTTGCCATCGAATTTAGGAATGTATGATGGAAGCTTCGTTGGGATAACAGGCCATTGGGGAGAGTGACGAATAGGATCATTTAAAATCCTAGACAAATCCGAAAGATCCAAAGTGGAAAGAAAGGGTAACTGTCGATTCACCTGCGGGTACTGGTGGCTCTGGGGAGGAAGCCCCGTCGGCAAACCAGTAGGACCATAAGAAGTCTGCATATAATGTGAATATCTAGGCATATTCGGTGGTGGTTGGACAGGATAATAGCTCATTGGATTATACCCTAGAATAGGGGCTTGAGTTTGAGCATTCGACCCCCAAATGGGATTAAACGAACCTAGATATGGTTGGCCTATGCTAGGGGGTGTTATGGACGCAGCTGGAAACTGCTGCTCCCCAGTCGATTGAGAAGGATTTTGGATCAATTGATTCCAATATTGGGCCAAGGATGGAGGTATGTTCTTCCCATAAGGTGGGGTTGCCCCTCCCATTGAAGGCGGTGTACCAATTGAGGGCAATGTTCCAATTGGCATTTGCCAACTGAGAGGGGGTTGAGCGATACTACTTTGATGAGTTTGTCCACCAACTGGAAGCTAATAAGTTGGAGTGAATGACAGAATAATGCCATTAGGATTAGGATTTCCAGTAGAAGATGGAGAAGGTCCTCCAAAAGGAAATTGAGGGAGTGTTGGAACAAAACCGGGAAGAAAGTGCCCAGAAGAAGAAGGACCACTAGGAGAGCCCGATGGAGTTTGCGCAGGAGTAGGAATGGTAGCATTCAACACACGGTATCTAGGTGGTAGTGTCAGATTGACAGTGGGCATCCTCGGTGTGTTGATAGGAGAAAGACTAACCGCGGGAAAATCGGTTGGAACACTCGAAGTAGTTACAAGATGGGTCATTTCGGCAGGGACAGTAAAGTGATAAATGGTAGTCAACGGTACTATCTCTAGATTAGAGATTTCGAAAATCACAGGTGGATTAATCTCAGAAATCATAGGGGAACTTGGACCAAAAAGGTCTCATCGAAAAACACCTGTAGGCCAAAAATGATCTTGGCCTTCTATACCAGGAAAGGGTCCAGTCGAAGATCCAGAATACACAACAATTAAGTCTCCAGAAGAGTCTGCTCGCATATGACGTCAATCAGAATCGAGGTTAAGTCTAAAGTCCTCTCGAGTGTTGGTAATGCGAAAATGTTCTAGAGAGTTAGTGCATTCCACTTGTAGGGTGGTGACGAATGAGACTTCACTCTGCCAAGGAGAGCCTCCAAGTGTGCTTGTGGGCAAGGGTTGAGAACCTTCCAGATGCTCTAGATATAAACCCTACATTCTATGTGAACGACATGGAGGAGCTATTGTAAAAGAGTGACAAACTTTGCGAAGAAAATCCTATGGTCAACTGCGAGAAACAAACAACACGCACTAGTAAACAAAATATAAGAAGCAACACCAAGCAAACAAGACCTTCTAATTTCAAAGCCACTAGTTGGTGATGAAATCCAACGTCGCAACAACGAGATGAGAAGGGGTAGGGCTAGGGTGGAAAAGTTACGCTGACGACCTGCTTAACGGACTTACACCCTGGTGCAAGCTCCCACACATAATCGTGGGTATACCCTCCAAAGAGCCCGAGTGAGTTTGGTCAACGTCAATTCCAAGTACCGTGAAGACGTTCCTCTCCACAGTCACCTTGGGTAAGAACCTAGAAAGATAGGACACTAAGGTCACCACCAACAACAATAAATCCTGGCGGAACAATCAACAGTCCGATCCACATGCAAGGGCAGGTATCTAGCCCGCAATAAACTCAAAAGGCTTCCACTCATCATTGTGGGTATGCCTCCGAGTGATCCTCGTAATACATGCAATCTCTACACTAATATCAACAAAGCAGGGTGAGTAACTCTGTCAATATCAATACGACCTCGTGCTTGACCCTTGTGTGAGAAGGGCTTCCCAGGACAGGATGCCGCAAATGGAATTTAATACTCCCTAACACAAGATGCTATTGTGTGTTTTGTGCTTTTGGAGAGTGTATCTCTCTTCCTACTCCAAAGCGCTAGCCTAGCTAAATGTTGTTACTAGATAAATTGTATGATTACGCAGTGTTATTAAGAGATGTTGGTTACTCAAAGGAAACGGAAGTGAAACTTATGTTGTATGACTCTGACCCAACAATGCAAGGAAGAGAATGAAATATATCACTTTTCATTCAATGAATCCTATGTATGGGAGAGAGAGAAAGTTTTCCAGATCAACCTCGAACTACAATGCAAAATTTCCTTTAAAATGCTAATGCAACAAATCACTTATCAAATGACAATTCTCTATGTGTCTTTTTCAACAATTTCAACAATCTCAATAATTTGATTTTCGATGTTTTCAGACACGAAAAAGTTTTTTTTTTAAAAGAAATATATTTGTTCACTTTTCAAAAAGGACTCACACTATGACAGCGAGAGTATAGAAAATCAGAAGCCAAAGGAATCAAACAATGATAAAAAACCCAATCCACGCTTTCAATGAAAACAAAAATAAAGAGCAAACCAATATAGTCTTTTCAAATGCAAAAGAAAAATAATCTTTCAAACAAAGAAAATGATAAAGACCAAGAAAACTCAACTTTCAACCGATCACTGGTCCTTAACTAATCAAACACACTCAGATCCTGAAATCAGAGAGTATGAT
>JZKD02S1726949.1:53110-82090 GCA_000966675.3 Picea glauca
TTCTTGTGTTACAAACAATGGTTGTACATAATGGACTTTAGTTTCCCCCTATAATTTTTTTTTTTATTTTGTGAAATTTGGGGTACATTACATATGGTACCAGAGTTGTAGGTTACACTGCTTGGACCTCAAGGAAGCAAAAAAAAATTATTTTGTTTCCTTGAAATAAAATCTAACGAACACATTTACTGTTACAAACATAAAAAAAAATTGTCTATTGTGAAAATGTCAACACATAATGAAGAAGGAGACAGACATGAAGGGAATCAAAACCAAGAACTTCCTAGAGACTCAGAACATAATGGTGAAGGGATTTCATCCACTCAAGTATTAAAAATGATGAAGAACCTTATCATGGAATTACAAGTGTTCAAAGAAGATAACAAAAAACTGAAGAAAGCATAGGAAGACCAGTTAGAAATAAATGAAATGTTGTTATGCAGTATAGTAACAAAGAAGAGTCTAAAAGACAATGAAAAAGAGGAAGAGGTTAGAAAAAATTCCCCTAATAAATCTGGTCATGAAATAGAAAAAGATGACCTTTCTTCTGAAGACACACACATGATAGAAAACAAAGCATCTACAGGAAGAAAAAGAAAATAAATGGACCACCTCGAAGGTGAATTCAAAGAAATAAAACCTTCCACCTTTGATGGAGAATCAAATACTGGTGAGGAGGCTGAAGCATGGCTACTAGATACAAAGAAATAATTCCATATTTATAACTACTCTAGTAATATGAAAGTCAGAATGGCCATTTACAACTTAAAATGAAAAGCTAATATCTAGTGGAAAGACCTGAAATTAGCCAAGGGATTGAAAGAAAAATGAATGGAATGGTCAGAATTCAAAAAGTATTTCAAGAAGAAGTATTTATCATAAAGTTATTAAGAAAGAAAAACTAAGGAATTTTACGAACTATGACTAGGAAAAATGGTCATGGATGATATGATAAATAAATTCCTATATCTGTTGAGTTTTGTACTGTACATCAAAGAGGACAAAGTAAAGATACAAATGTTCATGAGCTATCTACCATAGTCGTACAAGGACAGAATTGAATTTGAAAATCCTAAGTCTTTAAATGAAGTGTTTAGAAAGGCTCTAATGTGATATGATCAGTACAAACAGAGATCTGAGATTCCCAAGGCATGGAAAGACAAGAAACATGATAGAATGAATCAACGTAAGAAAGGCTTCCAACCAACCCCTTTTTGAAACATGGAAAAACATTTCCAAAGGAAGGATTATCCCTCTAACACAGAGAATGTACAAGGGGGAAATATACCAGTTAATATAGGAGTCAAGAAAGTTGGGGACAACCTGAGAGAACCATTGAAATATTGGGAGTGTGGAGAACCCCACCCGAGGAGAAATTTTCCATGCTTAAATCCCATGGTGAGAACTTCAGTCCATAACCTTCAAGGGAAGATTGCCTCCAAACAATGATTTTACTACAGGAGAGTTTCGGGGAGGTTGTCTTCTACAGGACTGGGGAGGGTTGGTGTACCTCCCTGAGGTTTGTGGAGTCGCCAGATAGTGTTAGGGACCTAACCCCTCACGTAGGTAGAATAATATATTCCGATGTAATAAATGTCAATATTAATAAGGCCTAGCAATAAGGAAGAATAAGTCAAATGTAAGAAGACCTAATAGAAGATTCTTCTTCTAGAAGGATCTTCCTCTCGATGGTTCTTTTGATAGACATCTTTAGTATAAATAGGAGTAGAGGGTATGATAACTTTTGTCTTGGATATTATTGTAATAGAGATCTTCTCTGTTGGAGGTTTCCCCCCCGAAGAGGCAAGTGAACATTGCTCTCAGTAATCGAAGTGCTCTTTTTAGTGTTATTTTGGTATCATTCTAGTATTATTTTGGTGTTGTTTTTTTATATTGTTGTTCATATGCCATTTCTAGCATTTTATTTATGTTCTGCATAATTTTTATATCTAGAATATTACAAGTGGTATCAAAGCACTTTCCTCGACAGAAAATTGTGGGTTAATTTTTTTTTAGGGTAGAGACGTATTCCAACGTCTTTAAGCTACAAAGATCTGTCATTATGTGCATAAACCCACAGTTGGGGATTCATACACACAGGAAATACAAGTGGTACTTAACTGCACATCTGTTGGCCACCCTTGTAACCCATGTTGGTACCCCTTCGAGTGGTAGTGCATCAGACAACACCTGTATACAGATCGACCTATATTTCCCGAAGTCGTCTTTAGATAAACCGATCGGCCTCCTGATTGCTATAGTGTCAGTGAGAACAACACTTAGGAAGATACCCTCTAGTACCTGGGTAGTTGGGTAGTATGACTAAGGGCACAGTCTAGCCTCCTTAGTTGGTGCCCTGAGATATTGGGATGAGTACTATTGTAGGACCCCACACATATATTAGAGAGTTATAGCATAGGGAAAACTCTTGTCTGTAGAACCCTTGAATACCTAACCTTTGAGGATGAAAAAAAAAAAAYAGACAAGATTTATTGCCGCGCAACTGTATCTCCTACATTCRAGTTGCCAAATCACTAAACATTTCTTCCTGATTAAGCATTTGGTCATTTCATCATTRCAGTATTCTTCAAACCGGAGTATAACTCTGCAAGTGTAAAAAAAAAAAAACAAGTMTGAATTTTGTTGCACCATTATTTGAGACATGTTCCATTGGATTTATCTCTTTGCCCTTATCACATTCATACCTATCATTTTTCARCAAATGTTTTTGACCCCACCCACCCCTTTTTGGTTCCCTCGTCAACAGGGCCCATACCTGTAGCCAAGACTTGGAAGCTTGCTTCAATACCTTGCAATCTAATTTCACATAGACCCAACAAGAAGTGAGATGATGCARCCCCCTTACCCCAGCAGGGTCTGTCGACCTCTCGATTACTAGATCGTTCCAATTTTTTGAGCCTAAGTAGCTCTTCGGGTTCCCACTGGAACCTCCAACGAAAAATTCCACAGGTCCTTATGTAACTCYRCCTGCGTGAAAAATCAYTGGGTGTGAGTTCCCTCCACGTGACCACTACTTGTGACCACAAGCCTAACCAAAAGGCACTTCGCATTTCATAATTTCAGTACTTCTATGTATGAGCCAACCCTGACTCCCTAAATCTCGAATCTTCGAACTTCCGATGTCAGATCAACGGTTCACAGTCTCCCGCGATCGAACTGTTCAGATCTCCCTTTCGTATATCGAGTCTTCGCGTTTCGTGAAGTTGGAGGATGTCTCAACCCTCTTCTCCCGACACTCGATTTTGCGATCTCATTCCTCCTAGCCCCTTTTTACTTTGATGTTGGGCTATGACCTCGGGCCCAACTATTAAGTATTTTGGGACTTCGCGTTTCGCGAAGTCGAAATACCTCTCACCTCAGACCTTTCGATCCTCGAAATCCAGAAATTCTCCCTGGAAAATCAATGGTCCAGATCTCTTCTTGATCAACGGTTGCGATCTTTTCACGATTTCACCCTTCGCAAATTCTCAGAAGCCTGCCCTTCGACTTCCCTGAGTCACGAGTCAACGAAATGTTGATATGCTGCCACTTGTCCTCTAATGATGGATGATTCCGATGATTTCAAAACTTGTATCGTGCACTTTCCTTAGGATCCAATGACTCTTTGTCCAAGAACTCAGGTCTGACGGTTGATATCTGATCCCCTCCTGTGAGTGCTCCTTCTGTCTATTTCTGATCTGATGGCTCAGATCCTTTCTTTGCGAAGTCGGAAGTTCACGTTTCACAACTTTGGAAAACAACCTGCTTCGTTATCCAAACTCCTGATATCCGATTTCCTGAAATCTCCTTTCGAATGAAGGAAACCAATGGTTAGATCCTCCCTTAGATCGACGACTCACTATCTCTCTTGAGATTCTATCTTCTCCCTAATTTAGAGTATTTCTCAGAGTTCAAAGGTTTGGGCCTTTACTTCTTCCGCGATTCCAACTCTTGGATCTCGTCAACACTTATGAAAATTTCTATCCCTTCTGAGATTTGTCCTTAGAAGGATTTTGATTTCCCATGCACACCTTGTGTTCTTGGGAATTTGATAGCTCAGTTCGAAGTATTTCTTGAAAAATAAATTCTTCTTGCCCACCTAGCATTCCTCTGTTATGGTTCTTCAATGCTTGGTCACTTCTTGACACTGTGCACACCTTGCACCTGGTCTGATTTTATCTGATTCTCTCTAAACTTCTCTGAGTCAATACAAGACTCAGTAAACACACTCTTTGTATTCGAGATGCACACCTTTCATACGAGTATCAGAAGAGAAACAATTGAAACTCATCCAGTTTCATCACAAACTCATACAATTAATCTCTTGAACAATCATACATGAACAAAATGAAATAAAACACATACACAAAATATAAAATTCATCCACTCATACATCAAATGAACACAGTCCAAAGATTTGGGACAATTTATGTATGTTCTATTCATTCATGAAAACAAATTATATATATTACAGTTCTTCACTGCGCTTCTTTGCTCTCTACTATGTTCTATCATGTTCTATTCTATCTTGTCTATCTGTTACAATACAACAATGAAAACTTATCTAAGTACTAGCTCCATGAGGTCTCTCATCATGTTCCAAAATCTGTCATTTCAAATTCAAAGCTATTACCTACTCTTGTCCTATAACAATAACTAACAGTTATTGCCAGATAAGAGTCAACACTCCATATATGAAATCCCTTATAGTCCTTAAGACTTTACAAACAAGTTATATTTTTAAAATGTTGTTTTCCAAAATATCTCAACAACCGATTTAATTCTGAGTTAAATGTTGATTTGAAATCCTATTGAACTTCGAGTTGAACTTCTCTCCTCTTTTGATCAACTCTGCTCTTGTATTTCTGACTTTTGTCCTGTAGTTGTTCTTTGTCTCTGTCATGGAGTTTATGCATTTATGTTACAAAATCCTCTTCTCTAGCACTTGTGAATTCATATTGATTCAAATCTCTCAACTTTGTAATCCCTCTTGGTTGTCTACCATACACAATTTCAAATGGACTTTTTCCTATGCTCTTGTTCACTGAATTGTTGAATGCAAAATCTACCTGTGCCAAAATTTGACCCCATTGTCGACCTTGCTCAGTGACTAAACTTCTCAATAAGTTTCTAATACTTTTGTTTACTACTTCAGTCTGTCCATCTGTCAGATGGTGATATGTTTAAATAAATGATAATTTTGTCCCTAGCCTCTTCCATAGAGTCCTCCAAAAGTGTCCTACAAATTTGGTGTCCCTGTCTAAAACTATGCTTCTCGGCAATCCATTTAGTCTCACTACTTCTCTGAAAAACAAATTGGTTATGTGTGTAGCATCACTTGTTTTCTGGCATGGTATGAAATGTGCCACTTTTGAAAATCTGTCCACAACAACAAATATGGAATCACTCCCTTTTTGAGTTCTAAGAAATTCCAAAACAAAATCCATACTGATTGCATCCCACGGCCTTTCTGGAATTGGTAATGGTTAATACAAACCAATGTTCTATTGTCTTCCTTTTGCGTACTGACAAATTCTTCATTTGCTCACAAACGTTTTCACATCTTCCCTCATTCTCGTCCAATAATATGAGTTACTCAACTATGAAAATGTCTTATCGTGACCAAAATGTCTAGCTAAACCTCCACTGTGTTTCTCTTTCAACAAGTTATCTCTCATTGAGCATTTCAGAATGCATAATTGGCTCCCTCTGAACAATAATCCATCTTGGATCAAATATTCAGTCCATGGGCTTCTATTTCCCAATAAAGGATTCTTTCATGCCTCATAAGCTTCCTTAAAATATGCATCTTATTTATACATCTCCTTGAGGTGTTCAAACCCTAAGGTATCCACTTGGAATTCCCGCACAATCAAACTCCTCCTTCTCAAAGTATCTTCAACTTTGTTAGAAGTTTCAACAATGTGTTTAATAACAAAAGTAAAATTTTGCATAAATTATACCCATTTTGCATGCTTCTGATTCAACTTTTCTTGCCTGGTAATAAATTGGAAATCTTGATTATCACTATACAAGACAAATTCTTTAGGAATTAAATAGTGCCTCCACTTCTTCAAATCTTGAATCGCCGCATAAAATTATTTGTCATATGTAGAATAAGTATGCTTGGTGTCATTCAGTTTCTCATTGAAATAATCAACTAGTCTATTGTCCTGACTCAAGACTACTCCAATAGCTAATCCACTTGCATCACATCTCACCTGAAATGTTTTTCCAAAATCTGGCAAGACCTGAATTGGTTGTTCTATGGTTTTCTCCTTCAACACTTTGAAAAAAAAATTCAACTTCCTCTGTCCAACTCAAGGACTTGTGTTTCTTCTTCACTGTGTCCAGCATTGGTGCACATATGCCACTGAAATTTCTGATAAATTTTCTATTACAACTCGTTAACCCATGAAAAATTCTTACCTCAAATCGGTTGCTCGGTGACGACCATTCTCTGATCGCTCTCACTTTTTCTGGGTCCATCTTCAATTTATTTGAAGAGATTACAAAACCCAAATATATGAGCTCCTTCTTCATAAAAGAACTCTTCTTCATATTTATCAACAATTTCTCTTGCTGCAACCTTTCCATCACTGGTTTCAGGTGTCTTAAGTGTTCTTCCTTTGTCTTGTTGAAGATTAGTATGTCATCCAGATATGCTATGACAAATTTTCCTATGAAGTATTTCAACACTTCATTCATTAACCTCATAAATGTGCTTGGTGCATTTTTCAATCCAAATGACATGATCAACCATTCAAACAATCCTTCATTTGTCTTGAATGTTATTTTCCATTCATCTCCCTCTCTCATTCTTATTTGATGATATCCTATCTTCAAGTCTATATTGGAAAAATATCTTGCTCCACTCAAACAGTCCATCAAATTATCCATCCTCGGTAAAGGAAATTTGTATCTAATGGTTATCTTGTTGATGGCTAGGGAATCTATACACATCCTCCATCCTCCATATTTATTTGGACTTAATACAGCAGGCACTGCACATGGGCTTAGGATTTCCCTGACTAACCCTTTATCCAACAACTCTTGCACTTGATTTTTGACCTCCTCATTCTCTCTAGGCGTCAACCTATAAGCTACTTTGTTTGATAAAATAGCTCCTGGAATAAGGTCAATATGATGGCTTATACTCCTAATGGGTGGAAATGAGTGTGATAACTCATCCACGACTATATCAACAAAGTTTTCTAACAGTTCCTGGATTTCTACAAGCAAGTCTTCTACATAAGTATTTGTAAGGATAACTCTAGGCTTCCTCACTACAGCAAATTGCATTTCATTCTCCTTCTTGACTTCATTCAATAGTTCCTTCCCAATCATGAGAAGTATGCTTGAACTAACTTATGTCCTTTGCTCTTTGTCTTCTATGGGTAAAAACATATGTGTTCTACCATTTTTTTCTAGAGTATAAGTATTCTTCCTTCCATCATGAATAAATTTTCGATCATACTGCCACGGCCTTCCCAATAAAATATGGCAAAAATCCATAGGAATTACATCACATAATATTTCATCTTTGTAACCTCCTATTTTAAATTCAAATTGGCATTGTTGACTTACCATGACTTGATGTCCTTTGTGCAAACACGATACCTTGTATGGCTTTGGATGTGCAGTTGTCTTTAGCTCCAGCTTTTCCACCATCTCCATGGATACTAGATTGTTAGTTTTCACATTGTTTATGATCACCTTGCAAACTCTGTCTTTCGAATTGCAAGCAGTTCTAAACATGATTGTTCACTGAACTAGTTCCTCTGGTTCCTTTTCTGGTTTAAGAACGATATTCGTTATCATGAGGTTTCTTCCTCCTTTGTTGCTTCGACTTCCACATGTTTCTATGCTTCAACAATGTGCACTTCTCCGCCTTCTTCTCTTTTCCTGTCGGGACATTCCCAAGATTTGTGTCATTCTTTTCCACATGTATAACATTTAACCACGCCTCCTCTCTCTCTTTCTCTTCCTCTTCCTCTGGAAAAATAACTTCTTCCCCCATGGTGTCCTTCTTTATAACTTCCAACCTTCTCATGGTGACTATGTTGTTTGTCATCTTCAGGCTTCAACTTCTGGAACTTCTCTCTGTTGGTTCCCTTGAATCTGATTGAATTCTCCTCTTTGCTTCATTGGCTTTGCTTCCTGGCCAATTTCTCTTCAGCCTTCAATGCTGCTTGATAATCATCCTCGACTGTACTAATAGACATCATGTTGATATCCCCTTTTATTTCATATCTCATCTCATTAATATACCTAGTTGTCTTCTCATCTTCATTCTCTTTCTGTCCATCCCTGATTTTCAGTCGGTAAAATTCCTCAGTGTACTCCTTCACTGATAAACCCCTCTGTTTTAGGTTCTTCAATCTTCCTTAAATATTGATTTGGTAATCCTTCGAGATAAATTTGGCTTTCAACTTAGCTACCATCCTATCACAGTTTTTAATATTTTGCTTACCATTTCTCCTGCGTTCGCTTGCAGTTCATCCCACCATATCTCTGCACAACCTTTCAGTCTTGTCACTGCATGCCTCACCATCTTGGCTTCTTCGACATCTTCGTAATCAAAGTATTTGTCCATAGCACGTACCCAATATAACAAATCTTCAACTTCCAAATTGCCTTCATACATTGGTACCTCTATTCTTGCTTTGGCTCCTATTTTCGAAACAACTTTTATTAAGTGATCTTGTGCAACATCCTCTGCTACATTTCCTTCGACCTCTTTTTCTTCGTTCTCAGCTTCACTAATATCTTTAGTGTATGGTGTTATTCTCTGTGCTTTTTCCATGGAATCCAATCTCATTCAGAGTCACCTCGTTTCTTCCTCCATTTGTGCATTTTCTCTACGCCTTCTGGGTGTCATGATTTCACTGCGTCACCTACAAACAAGAATCAAATTATTGATACCACGATTGATACCAACTTTCATCCTTTCTACTTTTGTCTGTTGTCTGCAAACAAATTTAAAATTATCTCTGGTACCACCTAATGGTGTGTATCCGAGTATTTTCTTTATCTACTCTTTGATACAGAAATTTAAAATCTAAGCTCTGATACCACCTGATGGTGTGTATCAGAGTATTTTCTTTATCTACTCTATGCTACATAAATTTAAAATATGAGCTCTGATACCACCTGATGGCGTGTATCAAAGTATTTTCTTTGTCAACTCTCTTCTACAAAAATTTAAAATTTGAGCTCTGATACCACCTAATGCAGCCCCCCTACCTCAGGAGGGTCTTTCGACCTCTCGGTCAATGGATCGTTCCAATTTTCTAACCCTAAGTATATCTTCAGGTTCCCACTGGAACCTCTAATGAACAATTCCGCAGGTCCTTATGTAACTCCGCCTGTGTGAACAAGAACTAGGCGTGAGTTACCTCCATGTGACCACTACCCGTGACCACAAGCCTAACCAAAAGGGACTTCCCATTTCGTGATTTTGAGACTCTCAAATCTTCAAAATTCCTATGTCAGATCAACGGTTCACAGTCTCCCACGATCCAATGTTTCATATCTCCCTTTCACATATTAGTTCTTGACGTTTCATGAAGTTGGAGGATTTCTCACCCCTCTTCTCCCGACTCCCGATTTCCCGATCGAAGAATTATTCTAGGCACTATCTCCTTCCTCCTAGCCCCTTTTGACTTTGATGTTGGGATATGACCTAGGGCCCAATTATTAAGTATTTCAGGAATTTGTGTTTCGCGAAGTCGAAAGACCTCTCACTTCAGACCTTCTGATCCACTAAATCCTGAAATTCTCCCTAAACGATCAACAGTCCAGATCTCGTCTTGATCAATAGTTGCGATCTTTTCACGAGTTTGCACTTCGTGAATTATCACAAGTCTTCCCTGAGTCATTAGTTAATGAAATGTTGATATTTTTCCATCTGTCCTCTAACGATGGACGGTCTCAATGATTTCAGAACTTGTCTCGTGCACTTTCTTTAGGATCCAATGGTTGTTGGCCCAGGCACTCAGGTCTGACAAATGAGATATGATCCCCTCCTGCGCGTGCTCCTTCTGCCTATTTCTGATCTGACGGCTCAAATCCTTTCTTTGCAAAGTCAAAAGTTCGCGTTTCGTGACTTTGGAAAACAACCTGCTATGTTCTCCAAACTCCCGGTATCCGATTTTTTGAAATATCCTTTCCAATGAAGGAAACCAACCGTTCGGTCCTCCCTTAGATTAGCGACTCACTATCTCTCCTGAGCTTCTATCTTCTCCTCAACTTAAAAGATTTCTCAGAGTTCAAAGGTCTTGGCCTTTTCTTCTCCCGCGAGTCCAACTCTTGGATCTCATCAACACTTATGAAAAGTGCTATCCCTTCTGAGATTTGTCCTTAGAAGGATTTCAATTTCCCATGCACACCTTGCGTTTTTGCTAATTCAATAACTTAGTTCGAAGGATTTCTTGAAAAATAAATTATTCTTGCCCACCTGGCATTCCTCTGTTATGGTTCTTCGACGCTTGGTCGCTTCTTAACACTGTGCACACCATGCACCTGGTATGATTTTCTTTGATTCTCTATGAACTTCTCTGATTCAATCTGAGATTCAGTCGACACACTATTTGTGTTCGAGATGCACACCTTGCATACGAGTATTAGAAGAGAAACAATTGAAACTCATCGAGTTTAGTCACGAACTCATATAGTCAATCTCTAGAATAATCATACATGAACGAAATGAAATAAAACGCATACACAGAATATAACATTCATCCACTCATACATCAAATTAACACAGTCCAAGGATTTGGGACAATTTATGTCTATTCTATTCATTCATGAAAAAAAATTACATCTATTATAGTTCTTCATTGCGCTTCTCTACTCTCTACTCTATTCTATCATGTTCTATTATATCTTGTCTATCTATTACAATACAACAATAAAAACTTATATAAGGAATGGCTCCATGAGCTCTCTCTTCCTGTTCTGAAATATATCATTTCATATTCAAAGTTATTACCTACTCTTGTCTTATTACAATAACTAACGGTTATTGCCAGATAAGAGTCAACACTCCATATCTACAATCCCTTACAGTCCTTAAGGCTTTACATTTTTAAAATGTTGTTTTCCAAAAATATCTCAACAACCGATTTAATTTTGAGTTAAATGCTGATTTGAAATCCTGACATTTGCTAAGATGTCTTCCTTTTACTTCACACTTGCATTCTGAATTTGAAGGAGATGCTCCTGCATCATGAGACAACTCAGTGCCAATATTTCCACCATCAATAAAAACATTCATTCCTCCATCACTACTTTAATCGAGGAACTCAAAGAAGACCTCAAACAAGACATTACTGCCTAGCTTGAATCTGTCGCTTTGATGATCTGCACCAAGCTTCATATCCNCTTGATAATCATCCTCGACTGTACTAATAGACATCATGTTGATATCCCCTTTTATTTCATATCTCATCTCATTAATATACCTAGTTGTCTTCTCATCTTCATTCTCTTTCTGTCCATCCCTGATTTTCAGTCGGTAAAATTCCTCAGTGTACTCCTTCACTGATAAACCCCTCTGTTTTAGGTTCTTCAATCTTCCTTAAATATTGATTTGGTAATCCTTCGAGATAAATTTGGCTTTCAACTTAGCTACCATCCTATCACAGTTTTTAATATTTTGCTTACCATTTCTCCTGCGTTCGCTTGCAGTTCATCCCACCATATCTCTGCACAACCTTTCAGTCTTGTCACTGCATGCCTCACCATCTTGGCTTCTTCGACATCTTCGTAATCAAAGTATTTGTCCATAGCACGTACCCAATATAACAAATCTTCAACTTCCAAATTGCCTTCATACATTGGTACCTCTATTCTTGCTTTGGCTCCTATTTTCGAAACAACTTTTATTAAGTGATCTTGTGCAACATCCTCTGCTACATTTCCTTCGACCTCTTTTTCTTCGTTCTCAGCTTCACTAATATCTTTAGTGTATGGTGTTATTCTCTGTGCTTTTTCCATGGAATCCAATCTCATTCAGAGTCACCTCGTTTCTTCCTCCATTTGTGCATTTTCTCTACGCCTTCTGGGTGTCATGATTTCACTGCGTCACCTACAAACAAGAATCAAATTATTGATACCACGATTGATACCAACTTTCATCCTTTCTACTTTTGTCTGTTGTCTGCAAACAAATTTAAAATTATCTCTGGTACCACCTAATGGTGTGTATCCGAGTATTTTCTTTATCTACTCTTTGATACAAAAATTTAAAATCTAATCTCTGATACCACTTGATGGTGTGTATCAGAGTATTTTCTTTATCTACTCTATGCTACATAAATTTAAAATATGAGCTCTAATACCACCTGATGGCGTGTATCAAAGTATTTTCCTTGTCAACTCTCTTCTACAAAAATTTAAAATTTGAGCTTTGATACCACCTAATGCATCCCCCCTACCTCAGCAGGGTCTTTCGACCTCTCGGTCAATGGATCGTTCCAATTTTCTAAGCCTAAGTATATCTTTAGGTTCCCACTGGAACCTCTAATGAACAATTCCACATGTCCTTATGTAACTCCGCTTGTGTGAACAAGAACTAGGCGTGATTTACCTCCATGTGACCACTACCCGTGACCACAAGCCTAACCAAAAGGGACTTCCCATTTCGTGATTTTGAGACTTCTACGTATGAGCCAACCCTGACTCCCTGACTCTCAAATCTTCAAAATTCCTATGTTAGATCAACGGTTCACAGTCTCCCACGATCCAATGTTTCATATCTCCCTTTCACATATTAGTTCTTGACATTTCGCGAAGTTGGAGGATTTCTCACCCCTCTTCTCCCGACTCCTTATTTCCCGATCGAAGAATTATTCTAGGCACTATCTCCTTCCTCCTAGCCCCTTTTGACTTTGATGTTGGGATATGACCTAGGGCCCAATTATTAAGTATTTCAGGAATTTGCGTTTCGCGAAGTCGAAAGACCTCTCACTTCAGACCTTCTGATCCACTAAATCCCGAAATTCTCCCTAAACGATCAACAGTCCAGATCTCGTCTTGATCAATAGTTGCGATCTTTTCATGAGTTTTCACTTCGTGAATTATCACAAGTCTTCCCTGAGTCATTAGTTAATGAAATGTTGATATTTTTCCATCTGTCCTCTAACGATGGACGGTCTCAATGATTTCAGAACTTGTCTCGTGCACTTTCTTTAGGATCCAATGGTTGTTGGCCCAGGCACTCAGGTCTGACAAATGAGATATGATCCCCTCCTGCGCGTGCTCCTTCTGCCTATTTCTGATCTGACGGCTCAAATCCTTTCTTTGCAAAGTCAAAAGTTCGCGTTTCGTGACTTTGGAAAACAACCTGCTATGTTCTCCAAACTCCCGGTATCCGATTTTTTGAAATATCCTTTCCAATGAAGGAAACCAACCGTTCGGTCCTCCCTTAGATTAGCGACTCACTATCTCTCCTGAGCTTCTATCTTCTCCTCAACTTAAAAGATTTCTCAGAGTTCAAAGGTCTTGGCCTTTTCTTCTCCCGCGAGTCCAACTCTTGGATCTCATCAACACTTATGAAAAGTGCTATCCCTTCTGAGATTTGTCCTTAGAAGGATTTCAATTTCCCATGCACACCTTGCGTTTTTGCTAATTCAATAACTTAGTTCGAAGGATTTCTTGAAAAATAAATTATTCTTGCCCACCTGGCATTCCTCTGTTATGGTTCTTCGACGCTTGGTCGCTTCTTAACACTGTGCACACCATGCACCTGGTATGATTTTCTTTGATTCTCTATGAACTTCTCTGATTCAATCTGAGATTCAGTCGACACACTATTTGTGTTCGAGATGCACACCTTGCATACGAGTATTAGAAGAGAAACAATTGAAACTCATCGAGTTTAGTCACGAACTCATATAGTCAATCTCTAGAATAATCATACATGAACGAAATGAAATAAAACGCATACACAGAATATAACATTCATCCACTCATACATCAAATTAACACAGTCCAAGGATTTGGGACAATTTATGTCTATTCTATTCATTCATGAAAAAAAATTACATCTATTATAGTTCTTCATTGCGCTTCTCTACTCTCTACTCTATTCTATCATGTTCTATTATATCTTGTCTATCTATTACAATACAACAATAAAAACTTATATAAGGAATGGCTCCATGAGCTCTCTCTTCCTGTTCTGAAATATATCATTTCATATTCAAAGTTATTACCTACTCTTGTCTTATTACAATAACTAACGGTTATTGCCAGATAAGAGTCAACACTCCATATCTACAATCCCTTACAGTCCTTAAGGCTTTACATTTTTAAAATGTTGTTTTCCAAAAATATCTCAACAACCGATTTAATTTTGAGTTAAATGCTGATTTGAAATCCTGACATTTGCTAAGATGTCTTCCTTTTACTTCACACTTGCATTCTGAATTTGAAGGAGATGCTCCTGCATCATGAGACAACTCAGTGCCAATATTTCCACCATCAATAAAAACATTCATTCCTCCATCACTACTTTAATCGAGGAACTCAAAGAAGACCTCAAACAAGACATTACTGCCTAGCTTGAATCTGTCGCTTTGATGATCTGCACCAAGCTTCATATCCATGTAGATCGCCCTTTATTTGACCCACCTTTGCATACCCAAGATGAAACTTCCTCTCATTCCCATAATTTCCAGCCCCATCACTTTTAGCGTGACCTACGCCTTCTGTGTGTGGATGTGACCAAATTTGATGGCTCGGATCCCACCGGTTGGGTAATTCAAATGGAACAATATTTCTCTTTGTATGACATTACAGATGATTTGGCCAAACTCTGGTATGGTGTTTTCCATCTAGATAAAGAAGGATGGGAATGGTGGCAATGGAGAAAAATTTCTCATCAAGGGTATGTTTCTTGGACACACTTTGTGGAAGATCTTTATGAATGCTTTGACACTGACACCAACCATTTAGGATGTTTGAAAAAGTTGAAACAATCTGGCATAGTGGAATACTTTATAGCTTCTTTTGAGTGATTGGATTTTCATATAGAGGGCATGTTCGATGCTTTTTTTTTTGAATGTTTTATCAGTGGCCTCAAGGATGAGATTTGTGCCCATGTACTTATGGATTAGCCTCCTAGTTGGGTGGAGGCTACTAAAATAGCTAAGTAAGCACAAAAATTTGTCTCTTCTCAAAACTGGAAACCCTCCTTTATTCCTCGCACTAAACCAGTGAATCCCAGTCCTCCTTCTACTCCACTAAAGATCCAAACATTGACCAGGGCCGAAATGGCTAAATGCCAACTCAAAGGCCTTTGTTATAATTATGATGAAAAATATTTTCCAGGACACAAGTGTAAGGAACAAAAGATTTTTATGTCCATCTCATAGATTGTTCTGGAAGAGGATGTTTAAGATCCCCTTGTGTCTGTGTCACCTGAACCCACTGACATAACCCCTCTTGCAGACCGTCCCGAAGTAGAAACGGTCATTTTCCTAAATTCTCTCACTGGCTTCTCTGCTCCACAAAGCCTCAAGCTAATTGGATACATCAAGCATATGAAGGTCATAATTCTTGTTGATAGTGGAAGCACCCATAATTTTATTCATCGTTGTATTGCCCAATAAACTAATTGTTATATCCATGCAGTCAATAATTTCCAAATCATGATTGCCAATGGAGGGTCCATGAAATGTGGAGGGCATTGTGAAAATGTTCTTCTCCAAATTGGTGACTACCACATGAAATCTCATATGTTTACTATCGACATGGGCGGTTGTGACATTGTGTTGGGTGTAGAATGGCTAAGGACTTTGGGTCCCATTCTCATGGATTTTAAGCAATTAACCATGCAATTCGACTAGGAGGGTCAATAATATAAGTTACAAGGCATCATCGTTGATTCCCCTTAGATCATTAGTTCCCATCGCATGGAAAAGCTTCTAAAAAAAGTTCATTCTGGGATTATTTTCCAACTCCATGCCATACAAGAAACTCAGACACCCTCTATGCCACAAGACCTCCAATCCATCCTCTCTAAGTATCTAGTGGTTTCTTCCACTCCCGAGGGACTCCCTCCTTCTCGTGGTGTTCATGATCATTCTATTCCCCTTGTCCCAGGAAGCCTTCCTCCCAATATCTGTCTCTATCGTCACCCCTTTTCCCCAAAAAATGAAATTGAGAAAATGGTTCAATAACTGCTTAACGCAAGTGTTATCCATCCTAGTACGAGCCCCTACTCTTCTCCTATGGTCATGGTCCTTAAGAAATAAGTTTCTTGGCACATGTGTCCTGACTTCTGTGCCCTCAACATACTCACCATTAAAGACAAATTTCTCATTCTTGTCATCGATGACCTCTTGGATGAATTGAGTGGCGCCCAGTTCTTTACTAAACTTGATATTCATTCTGGATACCACCAGATACGTATGAAAAAGACATAAATTCCTATGACTTCCTTTAGAACTCATGAGCGACACTATGAATTTTTGGTCATGCCCTTTTTCTTGTGTAATGCTCCCTCCACTTTGGAAAGCCTCATGAATCGTGTCTTTCGTCCTTTTCTCCGTCATTTTGTCTTAGTTTTATTTGATATCCTCATCTATAGCACAACCTGGACAGACCATCTTTCTCATGTGGATCGAGTTCTCCATCTACTCTCTTAGCACCAACTTTCCCTGAAACAATCTAAATGTTCTTTTGGTGCCTCAAAAGTCAAGTACTTGGGTCATCTTGTGGGCAAGACCAGCGTCAGGGTGGATCCTAAAAATATTGAAGCTATGAAATATTGGCCTCACCCAAAGGCTCTCAAAAGGTTGCGTGGATTTTTGGGCTTAACAGGTTATTATCACAAGTTTGTTAAGAATTATGGAAAGATTGTGAAACCTCTCACTACACTCCTTAAAAAGAATTATTTCACTTGGACTCCAGCAGCTGCTCAGAATTTTCAAACATTGAATATGGCCATGTGCACCACTCCAGTCCTGGCCCTTCCTGATTTCACAAAGACCTTTGTCCTGGAATGTGATGCTTCAGGGAAAGGAATTGGCGTTGTCCTTATGCAAGAGGGCCAGCCTTTGGCCTTTACCAACAAACAATTGTCTGAAATAAATTTCAGCAAATCAATCTATGAAAAGGAAATGTTTGATATTCTACATGGCATTGATCTTTGGCGCCCTTGTCTATTGGGGAAACGCTTCCAAATTAAGACAAATAATCAAAGCCTCAAGTATTTTCTGGAACAATGCATTTCCTCCCCAGAGAAACAAAAATGGGTGACTAAGCTCTTTGTATATGATTATGAGATCATTTAAAATAAAGGAAAATAGAATGTGGTTGCAGATGCACTTTCCCAAAAATAGGAAGATGAAAGGTCCCTTTTTTATCTCTCGTTCATTGTACCAGATTGGCTCCAATCCATTCGCCAGGAATGGCTACACGATCCCAAAAGTTCACATCTAATACAACAATTGCAGTCCAATTCTCCAGTTTCCCTAGGGTACTCTTGGCTCCATGATGGTCTTTGATACAAAGGTCATTTGTATTTAAGTAAACAGTCAAAACTTAAATCCATGGTACTTTCTGAACTTCATGCTACACCCATAGTTGGGCACTCTGTGTTTTCCAAAACCTATGACAGGGTCAAACGTTCTTTTTTTTGGGATGGTATGAAATAGGACGTTCATATGGGATGTGTTTCAATGCAACAAGGGAGAAACAATCAAATCTCCTGGAACACTACAACCGCTTATGATTCCACTGGCTATTTTGCGGGATATCTCTATGGATTTTATTGTAGGATTACCTAAATCGGGCAATAAATCAGTCATCCTGGTGGTAGTTGATAATATTTCCAAGTATGTTCATTTCTATGCTCTCCAACACCCATTTACAACATCCACTGTGGCTCAATGTTTCATGGATCAATTCTTCAATCTTCATGGCATGTCACATTCTATTGTTTCTGATCGCAACCCAAATTTCACCAGCAATTTTTGGCAAGAAATGTTCAATCTACAAGGNCACTTCGTGAATTATCACAAGTCTTCCCTGAGTCATTAGTTAATGAAATGTTGATATTTTTCCATCTGTCCTCTAACGATGGACGGTCTCAATGATTTCAGAACTTGTCTCGTGCACTTTCTTTAGGATCCAATGGTTGTTGGCCCAGGCACTCAGGTCTGACAAATGAGATATGATCCCCTCCTGCGCGTGCTCCTTCTGCCTATTTCTGATCTGACGGCTCAAATCCTTTCTTTGCAAAGTCAAAAGTTCGCGTTTCGTGACTTTGGAAAACAACCTGCTATGTTCTCCAAACTCCCGGTATCCGATTTTTTGAAATATCCTTTCCAATGAAGGAAACCAACCGTTCGGTCCTCCCTTAGATTAGCGACTCACTATCTCTCCTGAGCTTCTATCTTCTCCTCAACTTAAAAGATTTCTCAGAGTTCAAAGGTCTTGGCCTTTTCTTCTCCCGCGAGTCCAACTCTTGGATCTCATCAACACTTATGAAAAGTGCTATCCCTTCTGAGATTTGTCCTTAGAAGGATTTCAATTTCCCATGCACACCTTGCGTTTTTGCTAATTCAATAACTTAGTTCGAAGGATTTCTTGAAAAATAAATTATTCTTGCCCACCTGGCATTCCTCTGTTATGGTTCTTCGACGCTTGGTCGCTTCTTAACACTGTGCACACCATGCACCTGGTATGATTTTCTTTGATTCTCTATGAACTTCTCTGATTCAATCTGAGATTCAGTCGACACACTATTTGTGTTCGAGATGCACACCTTGCATACGAGTATTAGAAGAGAAACAATTGAAACTCATCGAGTTTAGTCACGAACTCATATAGTCAATCTCTAGAATAATCATACATGAACGAAATGAAATAAAACGCATACACAGAATATAACATTCATCCACTCATACATCAAATTAACACAGTCCAAGGATTTGGGACAATTTATGTCTATTCTATTCATTCATGAAAAAAAATTACATCTATTATAGTTCTTCATTGCGCTTCTCTACTCTCTACTCTATTCTATCATGTTCTATTATATCTTGTCTATCTATTACAATACAACAATAAAAACTTATATAAGGAATGGCTCCATGAGCTCTCTCTTCCTGTTCTGAAATATATCATTTCATATTCAAAGTTATTACCTACTCTTGTCTTATTACAATAACTAACGGTTATTGCCAGATAAGAGTCAACACTCCATATCTACAATCCCTTACAGTCCTTAAGGCTTTACATTTTTAAAATGTTGTTTTCCAAAAATATCTCAACAACCGATTTAATTTTGAGTTAAATGCTGATTTGAAATCCTGACATTTGCTAAGATGTCTTCCTTTTACTTCACACTTGCATTCTGAATTTGAAGGAGATGCTCCTGCATCATGAGACAACTCAGTGCCAATATTTCCACCATCAATAAAAACATTCATTCCTCCATCACTACTTTAATCGAGGAACTCAAAGAAGACCTCAAACAAGACATTACTGCCTAGCTTGAATCTGTCGCTTTGATGATCTGCACCAAGCTTCATATCCCTGTAGATCTCCCTTTATTTGACCCACCTTTGCATACCCAAGATGAAACTTCCTCTCATTCCCATAATTTCCAGCCCCATCACTTTTAGCGTGACCTACGCCTTCCGTGTGTGGATGTGACCAAATTTGATGGCTCGGATCCCACCGGTTGGGTAACTCAAATGGAACAATATTTCTCTTTGTATGACATTACAAATGATTTGGCCAAACTCTGGTATGGTGTTTTCCATCTAGATCAAGAAGGATGGGAATGGTGGCAATGGAGAAAAATTTCTCATCAAGGGTATGTTTCTTGGACACACTTTGTGGAAGATCTTTATGAACGCTTTGACACTGACACCAACCATTTAGGATGTTTGAAAAAGTTGAAACAATCTGGCATAGTGGAATACTTTATAGCTTCTTTTGAGTGATTGGATTTTCATATAGAGGGCATGTTTGATGATTTTTTTTTAGAATGTTTTATCAGTGGCCTCAAGGATGAGATTTGTGCCCATGTACTTATGGCTTAGCCTCCTAGTTGGGTGGAGGCTACTAAAATAGCTAAGTAAGCACAAAAAATTGTCTCTTCTCAAAACCGGAAACCCTCCTTTATTCCTCACACTAAACCAGTGAATCCCAGTCCTCCTTCTACTCCACTAAAGATCCAAACATTGACCAGGGCCGAAATGGCTAAACGCCAACTCAAAGGCCTTTGTTATAATTATGATGAAAAATATTTTCCAGGACACAAGTGTAAGGAACAAAAGATTTTTATGTCCATCTCATAGATTGTTCTGGAAGAGCATGTTTAAGATCCCCTTGTGTCTGTGTCACCTGAACCCACTGACATAACTCCTCTTGCAGACCGTCCCGAAGTAGAAACGGTCATTTTCCTAAATTATCTCACTGGCTTCTATGCTCCACAAAGCCTCAAGCTAATTGGATACATCAAGCATATGAAGGTCATAATTCTTGTTGATAGTGGAAGCACCCATAATTTTATTCATCGTTGTATTGCCCAATAAACTAATTGTTATATCCATGCAGTCAATAATTTCCAAATCATGATTGCCAATGGAGGGTCCATGAAATGTGGAGGGCATTGTGAAAATGTTCTTCTCCAAATTGGTGACTACCACATGAAATCTCATATGTTTACTATCGACATGGGCGGTTGTGACATTGTGTTGGGTGTAGAATGGCTAAGGACTTTGGGTCCCATTCTCATGGATTTTAAGCAATTAACCATGCAATTCGACTAGGAGGGTCAATAATATAAGTTACAAGGCATCATCGTTGATTCCCCTTAGATCATTAGTTCCCATCGCATGGAAAAGCTTCTAAAAAAAGTTCATTCTGGGATTATTTTCCAACTCCATGCCATACAAGAAACTCAGACACCCTCTATGCCACAAGACCTCCAATCCATCCTCTCTAAGTATCTAGTGGTTTCTTCCACTCCCGAGGGACTCCCTCCTTCTCGTGGTGTTCATGATCATTCTATTCCCCTTGTCCCAGGAAGCCTTCCTCCCAATATCTGTCTCTATCGTCACCCCTTTTCCCCAAAAAATGAAATTGAGAAAATGGTTCAATAACTGCTTAACGCAAGTGTTATCCATCCTAGTACGAGCCCCTACTCTTCTCCTATGGTCATGGTCCTTAAGAAATAAGTTTCTTGGCACATGTGTCCTGACTTCTGTGCCCTCAACATACTCACCATTAAAGACAAATTTCTCATTCTTGTCATCGATGACCTCTTGGATGAATTGAGTGGCGCCCAGTTCTTTACTAAACTTGATATTCATTCTGGATACCACCAGATACGTATGAAAAAGACATAAATTCCTATGACTTCCTTTAGAACTCATGAGCGACACTATGAATTTTTGGTCATGCCCTTTTTCTTGTGTAATGCTCCCTCCACTTTGGAAAGCCTCATGAATCGTGTCTTTCGTCCTTTTCTCCGTCATTTTGTCTTAGTTTTATTTGATATCCTCATCTATAGCACAACCTGGACAGACCATCTTTCTCATGTGGATCGAGTTCTCCATCTACTCTCTTAGCACCAACTTTCCCTGAAACAATCTAAATGTTCTTTTGGTGCCTCAAAAGTCAAGTACTTGGGTCATCTTGTGGGCAAGACCAGCGTCAGGGTGGATCCTAAAAATATTGAAGCTATGAAATATTGGCCTCACCCAAAGGCTCTCAAAAGGTTGCGTGGATTTTTGGGCTTAACAGGTTATTATCACAAGTTTGTTAAGAATTATGGAAAGATTGTGAAACCTCTCACTACACTCCTTAAAAAGAATTATTTCACTTGGACTCCAGCAGCTGCTCAGAATTTTCAAACATTGAATATGGCCATGTGCACCACTCCAGTCCTGGCCCTTCCTGATTTCACAAAGACCTTTGTCCTGGAATGTGATGCTTCAGGGAAAGGAATTGGCGTTGTCCTTATGCAAGAGGGCCAGCCTTTGGCCTTTACCAACAAACAATTGTCTGAAATAAATTTCAGCAAATCAATCTATGAAAAGGAAATGTTTGATATTCTACATGGCATTGATCTTTGGCGCCCTTGTCTATTGGGGAAACGCTTCCAAATTAAGACAAATAATCAAAGCCTCAAGTATTTTCTGGAACAATGCATTTCCTCCCCAGAGAAACAAAAATGGGTGACTAAGCTCTTTGTATATGATTATGAGATCATTTAAAATAAAGGAAAATAGAATGTGGTTGCAGATGCACTTTCCCAAAAATAGGAAGATGAAAGGTCCCTTTTTTATCTCTCGTTCATTGTACCAGATTGGCTCCAATCCATTCGCCAGGAATGGCTACACGATCCCAAAAGTTCACATCTAATACAACAATTGCAGTCCAATTCTCCAGTTTCCCTAGGGTACTCTTGGCTCCATGATGGTCTTTGATACAAAGGTCATTTGTATTTAAGTAAACAGTCAAAACTTAAATCCATGGTACTTTCTGAACTTCATGCTACACCCATAGTTGGGCACTCTGTGTTTTCCAAAACCTATGACAGGGTCAAACGTTCTTTTTTTTGGGATGGTATGAAATAGGACGTTCATATGGGATGTGTTTCAATGCAACAAGGGAGAAACAATCAAATCTCCTGGAACACTACAACCGCTTATGATTCCACTGGCTATTTTGCGGGATATCTCTATGGATTTTATTGTAGGATTACCTAAATCGGGCAATAAATCAGTCATCCTGGTGGTAGTTGATAATATTTCCAAGTATGTTCATTTCTATGCTCTCCAACACCCATTTACAACATCCACTGTGGCTCAATGTTTCATGGATCAATTCTTCAATCTTCATGGCATGTCACATTCTATTGTTTCTGATCGCAACCCAAATTTCACCAGCAATTTTTGGCAAGAAATGTTCAATCTACAAGGTAGACAATTGCATCTCAACACAACTTATCATCCCTTGACTGATGGCCAAACTGAATTTGTTAACAAGTGTTTGGAAACTTATTTGAGATGTTTTTCCTCGGAAAGGAAAAATCAGTGGGCTCAATGGTTACCACTAGCTTAATGGTGGTACAAAAATTCATACCATACAGCTACCCGCATGACTCCTTTTGAAGCGGTATATGGACAAAATCCACCTTCACTTCTCTCATATTTTCCATATGTCTCGAAGGTCCAGGCGGTTGACCAAATGCTTACACTTCAAGAGGCTATTCTATGTACCCTCAAAGATAATTTTTTCATGGCCCATAATCGCATGAAGCAACAAGAAGATCAAGGTCGCTATGAATGTCAATTTGTAGAAGGGGATCAGGTGTTTCTTTGACTACAACTTTACAAGCAAAATTCCCTCAAGGATGACCATGGTTAGAAAGTGGCGCCCAAATTTTATGGTCTTTATACCATTCTAAAGCATGTGGGACAGGTGGCCTATTAGTTAGCTTTTCCCAGTCATTCTAAGCTACATCATGTTTTTCATGTTTCATTCTTAAAGAAGGTGATTGTAACTAAGTTCCAAACTCAAACCAAAATTCCCTATATGAACGAAGAAGGATCCATTTGGCTATAAACACAAGAAGTTTTGGACCAACGTGACCATCTCTTGCATCAATGAACCATCAAGGAAGTGTTAGTTCAGTGGAACCAACTACCATTCTGCAGCAATTTCCACATCTCAAGCCTTGAGGACAAGGATTTTTTTAAGGGGGAGGACATGTTAGGGACCTAACCCCTCACGTAGGTACAATAATATATTTTGATGTAATAAAGGTCAATATTAATAATTCCTAGCAATAAGGAAGAATAAGTCAAATGTAAGAAGACCTAATAGAAGCTTTCGCTTCTAGAATGATCTTCCTCTAGATGGTTCTTTTGATAGAAATATTTAGTATATATAGGAGTCGAGGGTATGAGAACTTTTTTCTTGGATATTATTGTAATAGAGCTCTACTTTGCTGGAGGTTTCCCCCTCGAGGAGGCAAGTGAACATTTCTCTCAGTAATCAAAGTGTTCTTTCTGGTGTTATTTTGGTATCATTATGGTATTATTGTGGTGTTGTTTTGGTTATATTGTTGTTCATCTACCATTTCTATCATTTTATTTATGTTCTACATAATTTTTATATCTGGAATATTGCAGATAGTTTTCTTGGAACTATCAAAGGGATGAGGGGATCGCCCTCAGTGTAGTCTCCAGGTAAGCTTTGAAAATTAAATTCTTTTGAGGAAAGGCTTACTGAGAAGTGTCGTCTTTGAGGAGAATTGACTCAATGTTTCTCGGTAATGGCACGAAAATGTTATCACACAATTTGTATTTTTTCCAAAGGGAAAGGATAAGGGAGGAAAATTGACGTAACAAGAGGTTATCCTATCACTGTCACCTTAATAAGATACCTCTTTCTATTTAGGTTTGATATCTCAGGGGAGACGTTCCCAGTGAACTGGGGGCTTGAGAAGGCGTAGGTTAAAGTTTCTATAAAGGTATCCCCTCTCACAAGTCACACTTATCAGAAAGTCCCAAGATTTTAACCAATGAAGTAGTGATGTGATTATATGTACCTACCCATAACAAAGCAACAAGAACACAATATCTTTTGCAAGTACAATTTGATGTTAGTGCTTCATAAAACCATGGACTTGTTAATAGAAGAAATAGTTGATGTAAGATGAAGAAAACATAAATTTATAACAAAAATGTTTATAAGATAATAGCTTCACAATCAATTCCTTGAAAGATCTTCACAATGACCAAAAATAATAACTCAATAACAACAATGTACTAGCAATTGTGAGAAGCTAATTAGGTAGTGTATAAATAAACCATACAAATTCTTTTAAATGCTTTTTTTACTGAAATAAATGGTTGTATCTTACTTTTGTAATAGAAGCAAGTAGGTTAGTAAATTATTCTATTCTAGGGTTAGGATAAGTTAGTAGATAGCTTGAGGTAAAAGTTTTGAGAGTTGTTTTCATCAATCAATCAAGTGCAATGCTTAGATCAATGCCTTTATGGTTAATGGAGTCACTTTTAACAGTGAAAATATTGAAGGAAAAGATGATAATGTTAGAGCTAGAGACAAGAAAGTCAGTGATTGAATTGTTGGTAACCCAAGGCTTCAATCACTCAACTCTAGGGGGAAAATGGCCACTAGGAAGTAGGTAACCCTAGGCCCTAGAATTTTCCTCCTTCTTTAGCTCAAGGATGAAGTAGATGACGGATAGATGAAGAAAATGATGCTAGGGTGTTGCAATGTCAAGTCCCTTAGC
Organism: Picea glauca; assembly: GCA_000966675.3. NCBI lineage: Eukaryota > Viridiplantae > Streptophyta > Pinopsida > Pinales > Pinaceae > Picea > Picea glauca. Next base: position 78,405 of record JZKD02S1726949.1, read on the forward strand.
TCAAAGCTTCAAGAAAGTAGGGTTTCTAGCACAATCTAGTAGGTGAAAATTTGTTAAGGCAAGAACAATAACATGTGTTTTAACCTCCTAGGGTTTTAAGCTAGAAATTTCATAATCTTGGAAGAAATGCAAGATAAATACACCATAACCATTCAAAATGAAGAAGAATTGAAAATTTTTACTTACATTCACTAATAATCATGTAGCAATAAGCCTAGTTGAAGAATTTCCACCAAGAAAAATGTCAAAATACACCAAAGCTAGCCTCCTTCAAGAAGTGTGCACCAAATTTCAGCCAATAAACCCTAAGTAGGGAACAGATTTAATACCTCAGTAAGTGTGAGTGAAATATGATAAAAAATAAGTGATATTTTCCCCTTATTTATACAATACAAATGACCTTTAATTTACAAATTAGGTCAAAAAGGATGACATGGCCAGTTTACATGTAATATTTAGTTTTTACATAAAAATGACAAATTAAACTCTAAATCAAGCATAAAAGGTGACGTCATTCCCTTATAGGGTGACAATGGGCCTCTCAGGTGAAATGTTGGCCTCCAGGAGAAAAAAGTTAGGCCTCCCAAGGCCTCTGGATCAAGCCACACATGCCACTTGGCATATAACTGCCTCCCAAGTGTCCTTCAAATTATGGGTGACGTCAAGGGTCACATAGGTGACATCATGGGCCTTCCAAGGAAAACATCATAGTGGGAGGGAAAGACCCCCCTGGGTCCAGGCCTGGCAAGCTGTCTCTGGTGGAACGTCATCCTCTCTCTCTGATGCAAGCTTCTGATATGTGTCTTCCCCTAGATGGGGTCTCAACATTCATCTCATGGGAGTTTATCCCTATGGAGGTCCTGTTATCATAGAATTTGTACTTTGATTGATGGAAAGGTAAATTGAAAGAAAATTGGTGTGACTAGAGACTATCCTATCACTGCCACCTCAAAAGGATGTCTCTTTCTATTTAGGGTGGTAGGCCCAGGGGAGACGTCCCCGGTGACCTGGGGGTTTGAGAAGGAAAAGCCAAAGTGGCTAGATAAATATCCCCTCTCACAAGTCACCACCAATCAGAAAGTTTGGTTTTATAACCAATGAAAATATAATATGTCAAAGTGTATATGCCCGGAACAATGCAACAAGAAAACTATATATATTTGCAAATACACTTGCTAGTTAGCACTTGATAAAACCATAGACCTTTGCAATAAAATTAATTGGCTAATAATGATGAAGTAAACAAAAAATTATAACAACAATATTTATAAGGCAATACTTCACATTAAATGCCTTGAAATAGCTTCCAAAATGACTAAGAATCATCAACCATTGAAATCATAATACTAGCATTTGTTTAGAAGGAAGCAAGACAATGTATAAATCAACCTTCTCAAATGATTTTAGAAGCTTTTAATGTTGTATTTAATGGTTGTAGCTTACTTTAGTAACATCGGCAATATTGTTAGTAGGTTTGGTTATTCTAGGGTTAGAGATGGTTAGTAGGAAGCTCAAACAATAGGTTTTGATGGTTGTTTTGATCAATTACTCAAAGGAGGACTTATACTAGTGATTTAGGGAAAATGGAGTCAATGATGTGGAAAGAAATGTTGAAGAAATGATAGTAGGAGAGTCAAGGACAAGAGAGATTGATAGATTGGAGTGTTCGTAACCCAAGTCTCCAACTATCAAATCCTAGGGGAAACTATCTACTAAGGTGTAGGTAACCCTAGGCCTTAGTAGAATATCCTCCCTCCTTAACTCAATGGTGAAGCAAAACTGGCTAAACTGAAGCAATGGTTGCTAAGGTGTTGCAATGGAAATGCCTTAGCGCATGCTTCAAGAAAACTGGCCTTTTGACAGGATCTAGCAAGTGAAAGCTTTTGAAGCTAGGACAATAACATGGGCTACTCTTCCTAGGGTTTAATCAAGCAATCTCATAATCTTGAATGTAAATGCAATATAAATAAAACTATAACCATTCAGTTAAGAAGAATTGCAGAAATATCACTTACATACATCAATAATTCATCAAGAAGAACCCTAGTTGAACATATCCACCAAGAAACTTGCCAAAATAATCCAAATTTAGCCTTCCTCAACAAGTGCGCCTAAAATTTCAGCCAAGAAACCCTAAGGAGGGTGCAAATTGCAGTTCTCACAAGTGTGAGTGAAAGATGATGAAAAATAAGAGTGATTTTCCCCTTATTTATACAGTTACAATGACCATGATTAGGTAAACAAAGGCCGACCTGACCTGCTACACATAATATCCAATTTTTACATTAAATGTCATAATCAAACCCTAAAACAAGCTATAAATGTGACGGCATGCCCTTTTAGGGTGACTTTAGGCCCTTCTTGTGCAACGTTGGCCTCTTGGAGAAAACTGTTAGGCCTCCTTCGGCCTTAGGATCATGCCACACGTGCCACTTGGCACACAACTGCCTCCAAAACATCCAAAACGTTGGGTGACGTCATGGGAGACCTGGGTGACATCACGGGCCTTCCAAGGCCTACATCATGGTGAAAAGAACACAACCCCCTGGGTCAAGGCCTGCTAAGCTTCCCCTGGTGAAATGTCCTCCTCTCTCTTTGTGCAATCGTCCTATCTGTCTTTTCCCCTGGACGGGGTCTTAGCATCCATCTGGTGGGCTCTTAACACTATGAAGGTACGAACTAATCATCTCCCCATATGTACCTATCCATCGAGCGTGGCCCTACAACGTCAACAAATACGCCCTCCATGGGATCATAAGTCACATGGATAATAGAAATGTAAATCACATCTAATCATCAAGTTATTTAAACATGTGCACGAAATCTGCTTTACCTAGACAAGTGCTCAAAGACGTTATTCTATTCCATAGGCCAAGTTTGAAGGGGATGCTACGACGTCCTATTGGGCTAATGCTCATTGGATGTGGGATGTTCCCGGGTGAAGTCAAATCCATGCCATGTGAGTGGATGAGGTGGTAAGGGATGTTTGAGAAATGGGTGCATTGATAGCAGGGAAATGCATGTCTTACCTGTGGGTGCCTCTGAAGAGGGTGACACACACCTTGTCATGGATGAAAATTTCCCAAGCCCATTTATGCCTTTTATATTTATTCTTTATTTCTTTTTCTTTCAAGAGACTAATTGGGGGACACTGTCCTGGCATGGTGACCAATGGTGGCAATGTTACCCACAAGAATTTCACGGAAATGAGAAGGTTGGTTCATGATGAGACCCCATTTCTCTTGGCTATGCCACCAAGATCCACTACCCTGGCGTGGTGACCAGCTGTTGGTAGTGGCATACCGATACATGGCCATGGACCTAATAATTTGGCTCGTGATGAGACCCCATATCCTCCAACTAGGTCTTGATTTATTATTTTTTATGGGTCCCTTTGTTTCTTGTTGAGAAGTTTTTTATTGCTTTCTCGGGGATCCCTGGGAGAAGCATCTCAAGATTTCATTATTTTGGATTTTATCTTTTTCCAGCTACTTTTACCCCCTGGGCCTTTAGCCCCTTCTTCCCACAAGGTAAGGTACAAACCTTATATATTTAGCCAACCCAATGCCTTAACTAGTGTAATGGGATGGATGAGTGGGAAAAATATGAAAATTGGTAAGTATGGTGGGAACAGAGGATGAACTTTCATGAATTCCCCCAGTGGGAACTCAAACCCTATGGGAACC
>JZKD02S1726949.1:82100-101067 GCA_000966675.3 Picea glauca
AATGTAAGAAGACCTAATAGAAGCTTTCGCTTCTAGAATGATCTTCCTCTAGATGGTTCTTTTGATAGAAATATTTAGTATATATAGGAGTCGAGGGTATGAGAACTTTTTTCTTGGATATTATTGTAATAGAGCTCTACTTTGCTGGAGGTTTCCCCCTCGAGGAGGCAAGTGAACATTTCTCTCAGTAATCAAAGTGTTCTTTCTGGTGTTATTTTGGTATCATTATGGTATTATTGTGGTGTTGTTTTGGTTATATTGTTGTTCATCTACCATTTCTATCATTTTATTTATGTTCTACATAATTTTTATATCTGGAATATTGCAGATAGTTTTCTTGGAACTATCAAAGGGATGAGGGGATCGCCCTCAGTGTAGTCTCCAGGTAAGCTTTGAAAATTAAATTCTTTTGAGGAAAGGCTTACTGAGAAGTGTCGTCTTTGAGGAGAATTGACTCAATGTTTCTCGGTAATGGCACGAAAATGTTATCACACAATTTGTATTTTTTCCAAAGGGAAAGGATAAGGGAGGAAAATTGACGTAACAAGAGGTTATCCTATCACTGTCACCTTAATAAGATACCTCTTTCTATTTAGGTTTGATATCTCAGGGGAGACGTTCCCAGTGAACTGGGGGCTTGAGAAGGCGTAGGTTAAAGTTTCTATAAAGGTATCCCCTCTCACAAGTCACACTTATCAGAAAGTCCCAAGATTTTAACCAATGAAGTAGTGATGTGATTATATGTACCTACCCATAACAAAGCAACAAGAACACAATATCTTTTGCAAGTACAATTTGATGTTAGTGCTTCATAAAACCATGGACTTGTTAATAGAAGAAATAGTTGATGTAAGATGAAGAAAACATAAATTTATAACAAAAATGTTTATAAGATAATAGCTTCACAATCAATTCCTTGAAAGATCTTCACAATGACCAAAAATAATAACTCAATAACAACAATGTACTAGCAATTGTGAGAAGCTAATTAGGTAGTGTATAAATAAACCATACAAATTCTTTTAAATGCTTTTTTTACTGAAATAAATGGTTGTATCTTACTTTTGTAATAGAAGCAAGTAGGTTAGTAAATTATTCTATTCTAGGGTTAGGATAAGTTAGTAGATAGCTTGAGGTAAAAGTTTTGAGAGTTGTTTTCATCAATCAATCAAGTGCAATGCTTAGATCAATGCCTTTATGGTTAATGGAGTCACTTTTAACAGTGAAAATATTGAAGGAAAAGATGATAATGTTAGAGCTAGAGACAAGAAAGTCAGTGATTGAATTGTTGGTAACCCAAGGCTTCAATCACTCAACTCTAGGGGGAAAATGGCCACTAGGAAGTAGGTAACCCTAGGCCCTAGAATTTTCCTCCTTCTTTAGCTCAAGGATGAAGTAGATGACGGATAGATGAAGAAAATGATGCTAGGGTGTTGCAATGTCAAGTCCCTTAGCTCAAAGCTTCAAGAAAGTAGGGTTTCTAGCACAATCTAGTAGGTGAAAATTTGTTAAGGCAAGAACAATAACATGTGTTTTAACCTCCTAGGGTTTTAAGCTAGAAATTTCATAATCTTGGAAGAAATGCAAGATAAATACACCATAACCATTCAAAATGAAGAAGAATTGAAAATTTTTACTTACATTCACTAATAATCATGTAGCAATAAGCCTAGTTGAAGAATTTCCACCAAGAAAAATGTCAAAATACACCAAAGCTAGCCTCCTTCAAGAAGTGTGCACCAAATTTCAGCCAATAAACCCTAAGTAGGGAACAGATTTAATACCTCAGTAAGTGTGAGTGAAATATGATAAAAAATAAGTGATATTTTCCCCTTATTTATACAATACAAATGACCTTTAATTTACAAATTAGGTCAAAAAGGATGACATGGCCAGTTTACATGTAATATTTAGTTTTTACATAAAAATGACAAATTAAACTCTAAATCAAGCATAAAAGGTGACGTCATTCCCTTATAGGGTGACAATGGGCCTCTCAGGTGAAATGTTGGCCTCCAGGAGAAAAAAGTTAGGCCTCCCAAGGCCTCTGGATCAAGCCACACATGCCACTTGGCATATAACTGCCTCCCAAGTGTCCTTCAAATTATGGGTGACGTCAAGGGTCACATAGGTGACATCATGGGCCTTCCAAGGAAAACATCATAGTGGGAGGGAAAGACCCCCCTGGGTCCAGGCCTGGCAAGCTGTCTCTGGTGGAACGTCATCCTCTCTCTCTGATGCAAGCTTCTGATATGTGTCTTCCCCTAGATGGGGTCTCAACATTCATCTCATGGGAGTTTATCCCTATGGAGGTCCTGTTATCATAGAATTTGTACTTTGATTGATGGAAAGGTAAATTGAAAGAAAATTGGTGTGACTAGAGACTATCCTATCACTGCCACCTCAAAAGGATGTCTCTTTCTATTTAGGGTGGTAGGCCCAGGGGAGACGTCCCCGGTGACCTGGGGGTTTGAGAAGGAAAAGCCAAAGTGGCTAGATAAATATCCCCTCTCACAAGTCACCACCAATCAGAAAGTTTGGTTTTATAACCAATGAAAATATAATATGTCAAAGTGTATATGCCCGGAACAATGCAACAAGAAAACTATATATATTTGCAAATACACTTGCTAGTTAGCACTTGATAAAACCATAGACCTTTGCAATAAAATTAATTGGCTAATAATGATGAAGTAAACAAAAAATTATAACAACAATATTTATAAGGCAATACTTCACATTAAATGCCTTGAAATAGCTTCCAAAATGACTAAGAATCATCAACCATTGAAATCATAATACTAGCATTTGTTTAGAAGGAAGCAAGACAATGTATAAATCAACCTTCTCAAATGATTTTAGAAGCTTTTAATGTTGTATTTAATGGTTGTAGCTTACTTTAGTAACATCGGCAATATTGTTAGTAGGTTTGGTTATTCTAGGGTTAGAGATGGTTAGTAGGAAGCTCAAACAATAGGTTTTGATGGTTGTTTTGATCAATTACTCAAAGGAGGACTTATACTAGTGATTTAGGGAAAATGGAGTCAATGATGTGGAAAGAAATGTTGAAGAAATGATAGTAGGAGAGTCAAGGACAAGAGAGATTGATAGATTGGAGTGTTCGTAACCCAAGTCTCCAACTATCAAATCCTAGGGGAAACTATCTACTAAGGTGTAGGTAACCCTAGGCCTTAGTAGAATATCCTCCCTCCTTAACTCAATGGTGAAGCAAAACTGGCTAAACTGAAGCAATGGTTGCTAAGGTGTTGCAATGGAAATGCCTTAGCGCATGCTTCAAGAAAACTGGCCTTTTGACAGGATCTAGCAAGTGAAAGCTTTTGAAGCTAGGACAATAACATGGGCTACTCTTCCTAGGGTTTAATCAAGCAATCTCATAATCTTGAATGTAAATGCAATATAAATAAAACTATAACCATTCAGTTAAGAAGAATTGCAGAAATATCACTTACATACATCAATAATTCATCAAGAAGAACCCTAGTTGAACATATCCACCAAGAAACTTGCCAAAATAATCCAAATTTAGCCTTCCTCAACAAGTGCGCCTAAAATTTCAGCCAAGAAACCCTAAGGAGGGTGCAAATTGCAGTTCTCACAAGTGTGAGTGAAAGATGATGAAAAATAAGAGTGATTTTCCCCTTATTTATACAGTTACAATGACCATGATTAGGTAAACAAAGGCCGACCTGACCTGCTACACATAATATCCAATTTTTACATTAAATGTCATAATCAAACCCTAAAACAAGCTATAAATGTGACGGCATGCCCTTTTAGGGTGACTTTAGGCCCTTCTTGTGCAACGTTGGCCTCTTGGAGAAAACTGTTAGGCCTCCTTCGGCCTTAGGATCATGCCACACGTGCCACTTGGCACACAACTGCCTCCAAAACATCCAAAACGTTGGGTGACGTCATGGGAGACCTGGGTGACATCACGGGCCTTCCAAGGCCTACATCATGGTGAAAAGAACACAACCCCCTGGGTCAAGGCCTGCTAAGCTTCCCCTGGTGAAATGTCCTCCTCTCTCTTTGTGCAATCGTCCTATCTGTCTTTTCCCCTGGACGGGGTCTTAGCATCCATCTGGTGGGCTCTTAACACTATGAAGGTACGAACTAATCATCTCCCCATATGTACCTATCCATCGAGCGTGGCCCTACAACGTCAACAAATACGCCCTCCATGGGATCATAAGTCACATGGATAATAGAAATGTAAATCACATCTAATCATCAAGTTATTTAAACATGTGCACGAAATCTGCTTTACCTAGACAAGTGCTCAAAGACGTTATTCTATTCCATAGGCCAAGTTTGAAGGGGATGCTACGACGTCCTATTGGGCTAATGCTCATTGGATGTGGGATGTTCCCGGGTGAAGTCAAATCCATGCCATGTGAGTGGATGAGGTGGTAAGGGATGTTTGAGAAATGGGTGCATTGATAGCAGGGAAATGCATGTCTTACCTGTGGGTGCCTCTGAAGAGGGTGACACACACCTTGTCATGGATGAAAATTTCCCAAGCCCATTTATGCCTTTTATATTTATTCTTTATTTCTTTTTCTTTCAAGAGACTAATTGGGGGACACTGTCCTGGCATGGTGACCAATGGTGGCAATGTTACCCACAAGAATTTCACGGAAATGAGAAGGTTGGTTCATGATGAGACCCCATTTCTCTTGGCTATGCCACCAAGATCCACTACCCTGGCGTGGTGACCAGCTGTTGGTAGTGGCATACCGATACATGGCCATGGACCTAATAATTTGGCTCGTGATGAGACCCCATATCCTCCAACTAGGTCTTGATTTATTATTTTTTATGGGTCCCTTTGTTTCTTGTTGAGAAGTTTTTTATTGCTTTCTCGGGGATCCCTGGGAGAAGCATCTCAAGATTTCATTATTTTGGATTTTATCTTTTTCCAGCTACTTTTACCCCCTGGGCCTTTAGCCCCTTCTTCCCACAAGGTAAGGTACAAACCTTATATATTTAGCCAACCCAATGCCTTAACTAGTGTAATGGGATGGATGAGTGGGAAAAATATGAAAATTGGTAAGTATGGTGGGAACAGAGGATGAACTTTCATGAATTCCCCCAGTGGGAACTCAAACCCTATGGGAACCAACTTACTAGGGGATCCTGTCATTCCCCCCAGGTTGGGTCAAGCGTAAATGCATAAGGTCCAAGCACACGTTAGAAGTAAAAGGAATTAAATGCACATATTCAATTGTTTTGAGAATCAGAGTGACACATACCATGATACTCGCACTCATTACCTCATGGATAAATATCCACTTCTGTTGTAGGACTAGGTCGATGTGATGGATTTTTCTACTGCTGACAAAGTGAAGGCACTAAGGAAGAAAAGGATGGGCCCTTCAGGGCTATTCTCAAGTCGATCTGGCTCCTGGTAGTCCATGTCTAGGACCTGTTGGCCTGGAGACATAATCTCCTTAGTTATCCCTAGGCTAGGGGATAAAATGTATGAACTAATCATCTCCCCATGTGTACTTGTCCATCGGGTGTATCCCTGCAACAACAAAAAGTATGCCATCCATGGGCTCATAAGTCACAAGGATCATATAAATGTCAATCATGTCTAATAATCAAGTTATCTAAACATGTGCATAAAACCCCCATTTCCCATAAAAGTGCTCAAAGACGTTATACTACTCTACAAGACAGGTTTGGAGAGGGTTTCAGGAGGTCCTATTGGGATAATTCTCATTGGATGTGGGATATTTCCAGGTGAAGGAAAATCCAGGTCATGTAAGTGGATGAGGTCGTGTAAGCATGTTTGAGAAATGGGTGCAGTGATGATAGGGAAATGTATGGCTTACCTATGGGTGCCTTTGAAGAGGGTGAGAAACATCTTGTCATGGATGCAAATCTTTCCAATCCCATTCAATTCCTTTTACCTTTTTATCTTATTTCTTTTTCTTTCAAGAGACTAGTTAGGGGACACTTCCCTAGCGTGGTGACCAGTGATGACAATGTTACCCACAAGCATTTTGTGGAGATGAGAAGTATGGCTCGTGATGAGACCCCCTTTCTCTTGCCTATGCCACCAAGAGCCACTACCCTAGCATTGTGAAAATATGAATGGTAGTTTCATACCGCTACATTCCCATGGACCTAATAGGCTAGCTCATTATGAGACCCCCTATCCTCCAAYTAGGTCTTGATTTTATTATTTTATGGGTCCCTCCATTTCTTGCTGAGAATCCTTTTGTTGCTTTCTCCTGGATCCCTAGGCGAAGCATATTAAGGTTTTGTTCTTTTAGCTTTCAYAATTTTTCCAACTACTTTTCCCTCTAGGCCTTTAGCCCCTTCTTCCCAAAAGGTAAGGTATAGCCCTTTGCTATCTTGRAAAACCCAATTCTCGAACCAATGTAGGGGATGGATGAGAGGGAAAAAGATGAAAAGTGATAAGTATGGTGGGAATGGACAATGACCTTTCATGAACCCACCCAGTGGAAAATCAAATCCTAAGGGAACTGACTTGTTAGGGCATCCTGTCATTCCTCCCAGGTGTGGACAAGTGGAAAGGCATAAGGTCCAAGAACACATCATAAGTAAAAATAATTAAATGCACATATTTAAATGTTTTGAGAATCAGAGTGACACATACCATGATACCCGGACTCATTACCTCATGGAGAAAGACCCATTGTTGTTGAAGGACCAGGTCAATGGGATGGATACTTCCTCTACTGACAAGGTGGAGGCGCTGAAGAATAAGGATGGGCCCTCTAGGGCCAGGCTCAAGTGAAAATGGCTTTCGATACTCTATGTATAGGACCTATGGGTCTTGAGATATAATCTCCTTAGTTATCCCTAGGTTAGGGGATAACATCTGGATCCAACCCAATGACATGTTCTCACCGTAGAGAGCATGAGAAACTCAACATCTCTTGCATGACCTGTGACCTTCTTGATCTCAAAAAAAATCATTAGTAATCATTTGTGGTGGTGATATCGCCCCTGGCTCATATATGGTACAATAAAATGAAAGTAAGCAAGCATATATACAAATGGAAATATAACTACTCTAGCATGAAATGATAATGGTATATACAATGAATGAAAATTCCTACCTACTTACATGTACATACCTATGATGTCAAGTCTCTTCCCCCTGGTGGGGTTTGATGCATTGTCCACCAACTGGTAATGGGTGCCTTCTTCCTTCCAATGTAGACAAATAGTAGGCATCATTGATTGACTTTCTTCCAACTCTAAAGGGTCCAATCCAAAATCACACACTTCCATTGACATGAGTAGGCTCTCCCTTATTTGTATCCCACATCCAGACTACATATCCCTCTTTGTAATCCTTGGTATTGAATTTGTCTATTTCTTGTACAACCCTAGTGTATAGTCTTGAGGGAGGAGGGTAGGATTTCGCTATGAAAACCTCTTGTTGGGATGGTCAGATCAGTATGTCATCTTCTCCTTTCTTCAATAATTTGACAACCCAAACTTATTTGTCTTTATATTTTCTCAAGAGTTGTTGATATTCCTCCTTCTTTGACCATTGTATCCGATCAAAGTCTTATTTTGTAGAAAAAGGCATGTCATCATGGGAAAATGCAAGAAGACTCTCTTTGACTAGTTCATGTGTTTCGTTAGTTCCAATATCATCATGAATTTATTGCACATGGGTTTTGGTCATTGACAAATTCGGGAGGCGACTTATTTTCTCTCATTCATAGGAACGTTAATATAAGTGAGATCCATCTCTAGGGCACCTCCCAACATGGCAGACAAATTCCTGGATAATGGCATTCCCCACACATATAGGACATCCACCAATACAATGTCCACGCAGATCACTGTCTCAGGGTATCTTCCAAGGAATAATTCTACCTTCTCAACAAACCCATGAGTGGGTATCGATATGGACTCAAATCCACACACATTCCTGTAAGGTCGTCTGAGCTTTAGACCGAATTTTTCCATGACCTTCAAAGACATCATGTTAGCACCTACCCTTGAATCAAGCATACAGTTTTTAATGATTTTTTTATTGATCAATAAAGTCATGAATAAAGGCAAATGTCCATCATACTAAACCCTATACATATTTTCTTGTATCATAATAGGAGGGTCCATTGGTCAATCTGAGCCTTTCAAAAAAAATTCAAACCTTTCTTTAACAGATCGGACCTTGATGACTTCTCTCAAGGGAATGGTCACATGCATTTTTGCTAATGCCCCTTCAAAGTCAAAATTTAAGTCCACCTTGTCGATCTTGGGAGGATTATTAGGAAGGAGTATGTTCATGGGCGAAGGTCTTGTTTGTGATTATACATGAATAGTAGAGATCGGTTGGTTCTTTCTCTTTTGTCTAGTATACACTTGGAATTTATGTTTCTTCAACTTCTCTCTTGATTATTGGTCAAGGTTATTTATCACCTCCATCCTAGCCTTCTTGGTTGATTCCTTTATTCCTTCATGATGTTCCTCAAGTGAAACATTAAGGAAATATTGAGGATTCTCAATGGTATGGTCAACTATGTTTACCTGGTCATGATTACCATTGTTTAAAGGACACTCATGATCCTAGTGTGACTCACTACATTGCAGGCACCAAGGGTTTTCATCCACTATATTTGTAGGGGATAAATTATTGGTAACCTCTTGATCATTCTTTGGTATAAAAACTTGGTTCCCCTTTTGGAATTTCCCTTTGTAAGGAACCCTAAGGGATTGTTTTTGAGTCCTTTCTAGGTTGGCAATCCTATTCATCATCAGCTATTAGGTTTTTACCATGCCATCTATAGTCAGTTGTAACTTTTTCAGGGGAGAGCTAATGCCTAAGGTAGATTAAACATTGTGTACTATCCTAGGCTTAGTGTCCATTCTGAATCTTGGGGATGAGAAAGGTTTGACTCTAGATGATGAAAGGTTGTCTTCAATACTTGTAGCTAGCTCTTGGGCTTCTTGGATTGTCTGAGGGTTACAAAACTTTTAAGATGATTTGCAAAGCTAAGAGGTACCCTAAGGGGGATTTTTCCTCTCCCAATGATTTGTAAGGGAGATGAAATTTCCTTTCAACCACCTTTTCCGATTCCTAAGATCAAACTAGGGTGTGGGGGAAGAGAATACTTGAGGGTTAAAATTGATTTATAGTCCCAAATTGATTGATTATGTTTGAAAAAAACAATAACTTTAGCTAAAAAATTTAAATGCCAACTGAGCCATCCATGTGGCAACAAATCAAAGAGAAGAATTATGATTCTTTTACCCCTAAGTGCTTATGTTAGCTAACCTTCCTTGTGAGAAAGGATTTTAAGTGAAGTGTGATTTCTTTACAAAGTGCAATAAATTAAAACCTGAAGGCAATGGGCCCTCAAACCATTCATAAAAACTATTACAATTTTCCAAAACTGGACTTATGCATGGGTTGTGGTTCTGACAGAAACACATAGGGTGTAGAGTAATGAATACTGTCACGTGCACAGTGTGCAGAATGCACGTCTGTGTTCCTTGAAATCCGTGCACTTCCTATCATGTGTCGGGAATGAATTTTCCAAGTGAAATTCTCTTTCCCTGGCTCTGAATTTTGACTTTAGACGGTTGGAATAGGCCGGTTTTGGTACCTGCATATCAATACAATTAGAAATAAGTGCTCTCAGGACTTAAATAGGGAGTAATTTGATATCGATCCCCAATATGGTTTCCAATCTGTTGTGTTGGTTTTGTCACATGGGTGAGCAAAAAAAACACTTGCATGCCTAGTTAAGTCAATTAAACAAGAAAAAAGTTTCTGAGTTTATTAGATAACCAAATACACATGAAACAAATAAATAAAACTAAAAGAAACTAAGAAATAAATGTTAGAGAAGATTTTAAGAACTAGAACCATTAAAAGAAAAAAATGACCAATATATAGCTACCAATGGATCAATATATTGATAGGCTAAACACCGTAGAGAAAGGAAGGGACTTATGAATCCACTCTTCCTCCTTGGGAGGGGTCTTGAGTTCCCTAATAGAGATCTCTTCTCTTAATTCAATGGAAAATGACAATGGTGAAGAAATACAATGCCAATCCTCTCAAGAGGTGAGTGGAATGTCCCTTACTATAGTGCTTGAATGATTCAAAGAGAAAAAAGGATTCTCAAAGAAGAATTCTTGCAACATAAAAATACCTTGAAGTTCTTATTTTTATAGCACACCCATGACAAATATTTATAGTTTCCATTCATGGAAAGATACAACTGGTTCATAGTGTGAACAAGGGGCATTTTAGGGCACTTCCTAGACCTTGACCAACCTCCAAGCTAGATTTGCTCAGATATGAGTGTCAAATCGTGTTGGGGGTCGGACTAAAAGTGGTTGAGAGGCCGACAAGATTCATAAATGCATCATTCATGAGAAGTGTGCAGATTTTCTCATAGACAGTCGCACATATTGTGCACAGTGCGCGCTGAGGGTTGTGTTAGCCTGTACATTTTGCGCACTGTGCGCGTGCCTCCTTTGGTGAATTTGCACATTTTTATTTGTGAACCAAGTATATAGTTTTTTTCCTTTTTAAGGGATTTTGGTGTTGTAGTTGGACTAATTGTTGCTGGAATTAATGTCTTTCTTCAACCATTGTGGCAATATTATGGACGATTTTTTAGTGATAACAATGATTATAGTAGGAAAATGTGGGTGTATTTTTTTAAATTGAAATCCAATGTGTTTAATGTATTTCAAAAGTTAAAATCCCTAGTAGGAAAAGAGTCAGGTTGTCACATTATCTCTCTTAGGTATGATAATGGTGGTGAATTATGTTCAAAATAATTCAATAACTTTTGTGATAAATATTGGATTAAAATATAGTTCACTACACCTTAGACTCAACCACAATAGAATGGAGTGGTTGAAAGGTAGAACCACCCTATCATAGAGATGGGTATGTGTATGTTGTAGAACATGTGTGTTCCAAATAGGTTTTGGGTTGAGGTAGTGCTCATATAAGTATACTTGATGAATATATCTCCAATAATGGCAGTGAAGAAGAAAACTCCAGAGGAAGAATCAACTGGATGAAATACCAAAGCTAGTCATCTTAAAGTCTTTGGTTCTATTTCTTACACTTGCATTGTATATGACAAGAGAACCAAGTTATACCCAAAGAGAAAAACTATGATTATCATATGGTAAAATGACAATCATAAATCCTACAAGTTGGTTGATATTGAAACTGATAAGGTGATATTTAGTAGATATGTTGTTGATGATGAGGAAGTTGGAGCTTTTGACACTTCTCTTGGATTAAAAATTACTAAGAATCTAGTGATGGATACAGATTTAGGTGTCAAGATTCATGAGCGTCCACCTAAAGGGGTGGGATTCTAACAATAAGGAGTATTCTAGGATGGTAATTTATAATCCAGATAGCCCAAATCAACATTCATTTGACATAGATACATGTAAAGATATTGATTATGAGAATCCTAAGAAGATACCCAAGTGGTTGCACAGAACTGTTAGAGATATTTAGATAAGTGAATGATTGAGGGTCCATCATTGAGAGGAAAGAGAAAATAGAAACTGAACATGGGAAAATTTTATCTAATGACCAATGTTTGTCAAATATATGAACCAAAATTGTTTGAGGATGAGGAAGGGATAATTGAATGGGAAAAGAACATGGAAACTGAGCATGAGATTTTGATGAAAAATCATATTTGGGACCTCACAAATATTCCAAAAGAGAATAAATCCATTGGTTTCAAATGGGTGTACAAGTTCCAGTACAAGGAAAATGGTACAATTGACAAATACGAAGCACAATTGGTTGCAAAAGGATTATTTCAACGAAAAGGCATTGACTACGAGGATACATTTTCTCCTACAACAAAGATGAGAATCATCCTACTTGCTCCATCCATACAAACATAATTTGGATGGAAGGCATATCAAATGGATGTGAGGAGTTCCTTCCTAAATGGAAATTTGTAGTAATATGTCTACATGTATCAACCATAGGGTTTTCAGGTTTCAAATAAGTTTCATTTGTTCTGCAGACTAAAACATTCTCTATATGGTCTGAAGCAAGCACCTTGGGCATGGTACATCAAGATTGACAGATACTTCGATGAGCAGGGGTTCCAATAGAGTCCTTTAGAATCGAATATGTATGTCAAAATATTTGGTAATGATATCATCGTTCTGTTCATATATGTAGATGATATCATTATTACAAGTAGTGAGGAAAGTTTTATAAAATAGATCAAATACAATATGAGCAAAACTTTTGACATGACTAATTTATGCCTCCTACATTATTGTCTAGGTGTAGAGGTTTAGAGAACATGTAGAAGAATGTTTGTCTCACAAACAAAATATGTTAGGAGTTTTCTTGAGAGGTTCAAAATAACAAATTGAAAAATATTGTCTACACCTATAGAGAAAGGGATAAAAATTTCATCCAATACCGACTCTAAAGAATTTAATGAGTCAATATATAGACAACTAGTGGGTATATTTATATATATATTATAGGCACTAGATATGGTTTAAGTCTTTTTGTGAGCTTCATTTCAATATTCATGACAACACCCATGATAGAGCGCTAGGTTGTAGCAAAGCGAGTGTTGAGATATGTGAAATGGAGACTTGAATTTGAAATTATGTACATAGTATAAGCAAAGACCATCGACTTTGTGGGTATACATATTCAAATTGGGTAGGTTCTATCAATGATAGAAATTAACGGGCGCGCAGATCAACGGTTTAAAAGGGTTTTCGGACCCCCCCCCGATGTTATGCTTTTAACCAAAGGGGGGGGGGGTTCCGGAATGGTTATCTTCCTCCGGTGGTCCCCTTGTCATACGTGGCCCATGTTTATTGGTTCCAAAGTCCCGTCGCCACATGCTATCTGACAACCCCGTCGCTCATGGGCGTCATCCTCCACTGAGTCCACTTCTGTCACTTGTTCCCGAGTTATGTCTCATCTCATAACTACGGTCAGTCTATGCTGTCAGTCCTTTTTCCCTTTTCATTCATGACCGGCCCCCTATTGCGACTTTAACCTCCAATCCCTAGCCTCCACATCACCCGTTCGTATGTTTTGGCCACCGTCACCTGCCATCTCACCCCCAAGTGGCTCGTTGTCCATTTATTACAGGATAATCTACCCGTTAGCCTGTTGACTTGTCTCACGCGCCCAACCGACCCCAGTTTTAAATAAAACTACCGTTTTCCCCTTTCATTCACCATTCGTCCATCGCGCCAGAAAAATTCACCTCTTACGCCTCCATTGTTTCTCCGTCACCTTCATCCTTAGTAAGTCGACCCCACTAACATCATGTTTATTGCAGGTACTGTTGCAGAGATGGCGCCAAATCCAAGACCAGCGGAAGGAGAAGAGAATCCTTTTCTTCCTCCTCCTGTTGACCTGGACAAAATTCCATTGGTTGACAAAGACAGGTTGATCGCGGATACCAAGTGTGAATTTGATTTTTCGGACCTCCAGTCATGGCTCCGGGAGGTGTTCCTGGACCAGAGCGATGAAATTGGACTGTGGGAGTCCAATTTTCCCCTGTACCTGTTTCCCCAGATTCACCACTTCCCTGAATTCGCCCTCAAATGCCAAGCAAATTATATTCCCGACCAGAGGGTCATCGTCTCCTCATTCGGAGACGTTCTTTTCTTCATCACTCCTGAAGACATTAACCAAATAATGCAAATCCCCCATGCTGATTACGTTTCTCCTTTCAACCTAGAGATCCTTACAGAGTTGTATAAAAAAAATAACTTTTCCCCAGAGAGCTCAAATATTTGAGTTGTTCCTTCCCACCTCCGCTCAATTCCCGTCCACCAATCCACCCTACCTGTCATCCATGTTCTCCACCAAGGGAAACCAAATCATTTCCTCTCTTTGTTCCCTATTAGGTTACTATTCTGACCAGTGGGTAGATGAGCCCATCCTGGGTTTTCTATCCATTTTCTCCAATGATGAAAAACCTACAACACAGTTTGATTTCAATACCTTCTTGGCCGAAAATATTCACGAACAGTTCATGAACTTTGGCACAGAGGGAATGTTTAGATACTCGTCCATATTGGCCTACATGTTTGTTTAATATCAAGCCGATAAATTCAGTTTTTCTATGCAGAAAATGGACGCAAATGGAAGGCCTCAGCCTGTAACAACATGGACCTCTTTGTTGAAGCGTAACTCTACAGAATATGACTTCAAAGAATTCATTGATCTGTTTTACCACCCTATGGTAAGCATGTTGAGTGGCAGACCTGAGCCACGAATACACGACGAAGTACAGAGAATTCTGCATCTCTCGGATAACGAAAAGATGAGAGACTGGTACCTGTATCAAAACCACACCGAGATCAGAGTTTTCGGGTGTGAATTGGCGCCCTACAAGCTGCCAAAGTATGTGGTGGTAAGAATATTTGCGTTAGAATATATCAGGCAGATCATGAACTCAGATGACATCCACTTTGTATCCCTGAAGAAAAAAAAGCAGTTGCAGATCAAGGGGAAAATTGGCTCCTTCATTTGCAACAGTCGAGGCACCGGGGAAGAAGCCGACAAAATGTTGAGAGAAATGAAATTCCTTACGAGTTTCCCATGGCATTATGATCCATGCGGGGTCATTTCAGAAATGCGGGTAAAGAATAAAAACATCCCGCATATTCAAGAGTCCAAGCCCGAAATCGAAAAATTCACCAATCAGACAGTGTGGGTACCTGACACCTTGGTCGAAGTGGAACAGCAGGTTCCCCTGACTACTGTACTTCCAACTTCCACACCACAAGTTCCTAAGGAAAAAAGGCCTCGACAGGAATCATCTCTTCCTGTCACAGAGGTGTCGTCTGAAGAGTTCCAGTTACATACAAAGAGGCCCAAGACAGTTTTAGTGTCGGGTACGATAGTAGAACAAGAAGACCCGCCTTCCACAGAAACTACCACAGTAATCAAGCCGGTCATTCCACCTTTTGGTTCGAGCCTTTATCAGGGCATGACCCCAGCAGTACCGAAGAAATCCATAGACTCAGTCAGGCAAGACTGGGCCCAAATTGAGCATCTTCAAGAAGTACGAGATGATTAAGAAAAAGAATCAAACTCTTACCACTAGCACCTATGCTCAGTTTAGAA
This sequence comes from Picea glauca, assembly GCA_000966675.3. Taxonomy (NCBI): domain Eukaryota; kingdom Viridiplantae; phylum Streptophyta; class Pinopsida; order Pinales; family Pinaceae; genus Picea; species Picea glauca. Next base: position 97,237 of record JZKD02S1726949.1, read on the forward strand.
AGAAAACGTCAACTGCGCAGCACAGACTGTTGTCTGCATTTGACACAGAAAAGGGTCGGATGCACATGGCCTTCCTCCAGGCTTAGGTACCAGACCCCAAGGTAATTACAGACTACAAGAGGGCCACCTTTGAGTTCCAGACGAAGGACGTACACCCAGCAGATCAGATGGACTTGCATAAACAGACAGGGGAGATGGTATTCCATACATTGGCACATGCTTCAGCCTCAGTAGAAAAATTTTAGGTATCATTGAACAATGCTCAGACGCAGCTCAAGCTGGAAAAAATTTCATCGTTCGCCAAGGATAACAGAATTAAAACTTTGGAGGAGCTGGTCCTAAAGATCGGCTATGATCCCTCGAACTTTAAAGCTGCTGAAGAGATGATAAAGAAGAAAAATGCAGATATCGCATCCTTGAGGAAATAGCTGAAGCTCCCTCCTACAGAAGACTCGCAGGCAAAGGAGATAGCAGAGAAAGAGGGCAAGAAGGAAGAAATGCTTAAGATGCTCATGGAGCAGAACACCCAACTCAAAGAAATGGAAGCAGAGATGGAGAAACTGCTAAAGGAGAAAGAGAAGCTGAAGTCTATGGAAGCCATTCCATTGAGTGCTATCCCAATTGCAGGATTGAGCACAACAACAGTAACAACAATTCCATCCGCAACACCAGTGACACAACCAGAAGGGACAACCGACCTTGCCAAATCCATGGAGAAAATGAACCTGCAAGAGACAAAAATCAGCAGGCTGAGGAAGGAAGTTGAGAACCTTCAGGAACTCAAAAATTCTTTCCAAACTAGTCTATCCAAAGAAAAGAAGTTAATTGAGCAGCTAAGGAAGGAACTACAGCAGCTCCAGAAACAAATAGTGGCAGGGAAGACTTTGGCTGAGGTAAAAGAGAACGTATGGACAGACATCACAACATCCATAAATGAAATCTGGCCCATGATCCAAATCATGTTTGAGCAGAACGAGTTGGTCCAGAGGAGCATACAAGCCATTGAAAAGATCAGAATAGAATTAGGAAACAGACCAACTTAGGCAAATGAGATCATTAAATTCCTAAATTCTAAAACCCGAGAAGAGCTAGAAGAGTTGAAGATCGAGGACAGAACGAAAACCATCCTTGAGGTCAAAAGAGTTTTGACCAAGAGGGGATTATTGCTTCAACTAGAAGAAAAGGTTCAGATCATGGACCAGGGAGTACAAAAATTCTTCAGCAAGATCGAGACTCTCCAGAAGAAAGGTCTCCCAGGTCTGAAAGTTATTAATGATAAACTGATGACACTTCCATATTACAAAAAGAGACTGGCTGAAGTGTCTAAAGATAATTCAAAATTTATTGGCATACAAGGGAGCATCACCGGTAAATCATTCATGGACGCTCTCCAGTTGGACATCAGCATCCAACATGAGATTCGATATATCTTCCTCACTAAGCCCACTTTCGCCAAATATACGGAAATGGATGAAGTGTATCGGATACTGCTCAAAGTCACTATTCCTAGTCATCTCATATGGGAAGAACTCTGTGAGCTTCTCGATTAGCAGATGAGCTATCCAGGTCCAGTCACCTGTCCAGTCAGAAGAGGTTTTGAAAGAATCTCGCCAATGGCCTACCCCAGAAATCTCACATGCAGTTGTACCCAGTCATCAATCAGTTTGATTAGTTAAATTAGTTAGGCTTAAAATAGAATGAGCACGTCCTGATCAGTGGTGACAGGAACGTTTGTAATTTGAATTATAAATACTTCACTTTCTGAAGTGTTGAGGGTTGTTGATATTCACACCCTGGCGCTATCAGACTGTAACCATTTTTGAAGAGATCTGCCATTAATAAAGAGGAAGAACTTTACAGGATTCTTGTGTGTATTCACTGGTGACATTTATTCTCTAAGTTAAATGTTATCCTTTCTTTGTGATCATTTTGTTTTCTGAAACTAATCTTTAAGAGTAACGTATCTTGCAGGATTTGTCTTGGATACCCTGTTTCCGACTTTAAAGATTTGAATGTTTATCTTCTGATGTTTTCAATTAAGAAATTCTTAATTGTTTCTTAGTTGAATGTGTCTTTCTCATCTTTTCTTTTTTCCATCATTTAAGCTATTAAAGATCCAGTGAGTATATTATCTTGCCCTGTGGAAGTTGTCCTTTATGTTTATGGTTTGTATCTCATATTGATTAGAACACAGACCCCATAGCCCAATGGAGGTGTAGACTGTCTCAACCAATTAAAAAACACTCTTACAACAAAACCTACCTGTTCCTTTACCTAGCCTAACATCTAAATTAAAAATAAAGCTAAATCATATAGAGAGATCCCTCTCTGAAGTTGGAAGGGATAGATCCCATCTTTAAAAGCGGTTGGATAAAGTTACCTTTGTGGATTCCTTCTTTCTCAACCTCTAGGAAATTTACAGAGTGCTAACATAATGGTGACCATACTGGGGAAAGAACTAAAAAACTGATAATTTCACGTTTCCTTCCCCTAAAAAGAACGTTAAAATTTGAGAAGAAAGTAATGTTTAGAGGTTGATCAAACATACATATTATTTTCAGACTCACAAAATTAAAATATATATATATATATAAACCAAAAAGAGTTATGGCTTCCAAGAAATTTCATACTAGGTCTCATCCAAACCCAGAACCCGTGATAGTGATAGATAACCCCAAGCAGTTTCTCAGGCGAAAGACCTTAGCAGTAGGTGCAGTGAGTCATATTCCCCTTCATAAGTCTCTTCCCTTTTTAGAGAAGTCTGTTGTCTCTCAAAACCCTGATCTCGATACTCGTCCACAATGAAGCCTGGTTAGAACACGTTCTGACAGTTTTGTGACTGGACTCATCTTTGAACCAACTGTGTTGCAACCCCGAACCCCTGAAGTTCTGTCTCCCACGTCTAAACCAAATTTCATTTCCTCAGTAATATCCAGTCCCTCCTCGCCCTTGTATTCAGTCGCTACCTCGTCGACCATCCAGGTTGTCGCCCCACCTCCTCCACCCATCATGGCAGCTCGATATGCTCCTTTGGTGTTGGCTGCGCCGCTACATGGCATGCCCCAAGACTACCAAACAAGACTTCCACAGTTCGACGCAACCAGACCTTTAAACGCCCAACAACATGTGGACAAAATGAATGACTACTTTGATTTGCAAGAAGTCGACGAAGTTGACATCCAAATGAGATTGTTCGCCCAAAGTCTGACAGGAGGCGTCAAGAAATGGTTCAAAGCTTTACCTGCTGCCTCAGTCCCTGACCTTGTTGCGTTCCAAATAAGTTTTCTTGACAGATGGGAGGTAAAGAAAAACCCTCTCTAGATCTTGTCGGAATACGAGAATATAAAAAGAAATTAAGGTGAGACGGTACAAGATTACTGCACCCGTTTCAACAACTTATACAATGAAATCCCAACTGAAATCAAACCTCCACAGGGTCTGGCATTGATTAAATTCCCTGATGGATTTGATGCTGACATGTCATACCAACTAAGAGAAGAAATGCTGCCACCCTAGAGGACATGCAGAAAAGTTCTATAAGTGTGGAGGCCAATCTGTTGGCGAAAAGGGCACGTCAAAGGTCAGAAAGGAGAGTCACGATCAAAGAAGAACCTTCCACGTCGACCACTGATTCCAAATGGGATTCTATGGTCATAACATTGGAACTAATGCTGGAAAGAGTGAATGTGTCAGACAGAAATCCTCTGAGAGACAAAAAACCTGCTCCTCAGGTTAGGAACCCTAACTTTAGGAGAAACCCTCCCCAGATCAGACAGAGAGATCCTAGGGATCAAAGAGAACAGAGGGGTCCAGATCAACAGATCACACCTC
>JZKD02S1726949.1:107375-120557 GCA_000966675.3 Picea glauca
CATAACTGGGGTCAGTCTATGCTGTCAGTCCTTTTTCTCTTTTCACTCAAGACTAGCCCCCTATTGCGACTTTTACCTCCAATCCCTAGCCTCCACGTCACCCGTTCATATGTTTTGTCCAACGTCACCTGCCATCTCACCCCCAAGTGGCCCGTTGTCCATTTATTATGGGATAATCTACACGTTAACCTACTGACTTGTCCCCGCGCCCACCCGACCCCAGTTTTAAATAAAACTATCGTTTTCCCCTTTCATTCACCATTCGTCCATCGCGCCAGAAACATTCACCTCTTACGCCTCCATTGTTTCTCCGTCACCTTCAACATTAGTCAGTCGACCCCACTAACATCGTGTTTATTGTAGGTACTATCACAGAGATGGCGCCAAAGCCAAGACCCGCGGAAGGAGAAGAGAATCCTTTTCTTCCTCCTCCTGTTGACCTGGACAAAATCCCATTGGTTGACAAAGACAGGTTGATCGCGGATACAAAATGTGAATTTGATTTTTTGGACCTCCAGTCATGGCTTCGGGAGGTGTTCCTGGACCAGAGCGATGAAATTGGACTCTAGGAGTCCAATTTTCCCCTGTACCTGTTTCCCCAGATCCACCACTTCCCCGAATTCGCCCTCAAATGCCAAGCACATTATATTCCCGACCAGAGGGTCATCGTCTCCTCATCCGGAGACGTCCTGTTCTTCATCACTCCCGAAGACATTAACCAAAAAATGCAAATCCCCCGTGTTGATTCCGTTTCTCCTTTCAACCTAGATATCCTTACAGAGTTGTATCAAAAAATGACTTTTCCCCAGAGAGCTCAAATATTTGAGTTGTTCCTTCCCACCTCCGCTCAATTCCCGTCCACCAATCCACCCTATCCGTCATCCATGTTCTCCACCAAGGGAAACCAAATCATTTCCTCTCTTTGTGCCTTGTTAGGTTACTATTCCGACCAGTGGGTAGATGAGCCCATCCTGGGTTTTCTATCCATTTTCTCGAATGATGAAAAAACTACAACACAGTTTGATTTCAATACCTTCTTGGCCGAAAATATTCACGAACAGTTCATGAACTTTGGCACGGAGGGCATGTTTAGATATTCGTCCATATTGGCCTACATGTTTGTTTTTTATCAAGTCGATAAATTCAGTTTTTCTATGCAGAAAATGGACGCAGATGGAAGGCCTCAGCCTGTAACAGCATGGACCTCTTTGTTGAAGTGTAACTCTATAGAATACGACTTCAAAGCATTCATTGATCTGTTTTACCACCCTATGGTAAGCATGTTGAGTGGCAGGCCTGAGCCACGAATACATGACGAAGTCCAGAGAATTCTGCATCTCTCGGATAATGCAAAGACAGGAGACTGGTACATGTATCAAAACCACACCGAGATCAGAGTTTTCGGGTGCGAATTGGCAACCTACAAGCTGCCAAAGTATGTGCCGGTAAGAATCTTTGCGTTAGAATATATCAGGCAGATCATAAACTTAGATGACATCCACTTTGTATCCCTGAAGAAAAAACAGCAGTTGCAGATCAAGGGGCAAATTGGCTCCTTCATTTGCAATAGTCGAGGCGCCGGGGAAGAAGCCGAAAAAATGTTGAGAGAAATGAAATTCTTTACGAGTTTCCCATGGCGTTATGATCCATGCGGAGTCATTTCAGAAATGTGGGTAAAGAATAAAAACATCCCGTATATTCACGAGTCCAAGCCTGAAATCGAAAAATTCGCCAATCAGACAGTGTGGGTGCTTGACACCTTGGTCAAAGTGGAACAGTAGGTTCCCCCGACCACTGTACTTCGAACTTCCACACCACTAGTGCCTAAGGAAAAAATGCCTCGACAGGAATCATCTCTGCCTGTCACGGAAGTGTTGTCTGAAGAGTTCCAGTTACATACAAAGAGGCCCAAGACAGTTTCAGTGTCGGGTACGACATTAGAACAAGAAGCCCCTCCTTCCACAGAAACTACCACAGTAATCAAGTTAGTCATTCCACCTTTTGGTTCGAGCCTTTATCAGGGCATCACCCCAGCAGTACCGAATAAATCCACAGACTCTCCCCTGAGCACTCATCCAGGCAAGACTGGGCCCAAATTGAGCATCTTCGAGAAGTACGAGATGATTAAGAAAAAGAATCAGACTCTTACCACCAGCACCTATGCTCAGTTTCGAAAGCAGACGTCAATTGCGCAACACAGGCTGTTGTCTTTATTTGACACAGAAAAGGGTCGGATGCACATGGCCTTCCTCCAGGGTCAGGTACCAGACCCCAAGGTAATTACAGAGTACAAGAGGGCCACCTTCGAGTTCCAGACGAAGGACGTACACCCAACAGATCAGATGGACTTGCATAAACAAACAGGGGAGATGGTATTCCATACATTGGCACATGCTTCAGCCTCAGCAGCAAAATTTTAGGTATAATTGAACAATGCTCAGACACAGCTCAAGCTGGAAAAAATTTCATCGTTCGCCAAGGATAACAGAATTAAAACTTTGGAGGAGCTGGTCCTAAAGATCGGCTATGATCCCTCGAATGTCAAAGCTGCAGAAGAGATGATAAATAAGAAAAATGTAGATATCGCATCCTTGAGGAAACAAATGAAGCTTCCTCCTATAGAAGACTCGTAGGCAAAGGAGATAGCATAGAAAGAGGGAGAGAAGGACGAAATGCTTAAGCCTCTCATGGAGCAGAACGCCCAGCTCAAAGAAATGGAAGCAGATATGGAGAAACTGCTAAAGGAGAAAGATCAGTTGACGTCTATGGAAGCCATTCCATTGAGTGCTATCCCAATTGCAGGATTGAGCACAGCAGCAGTAACGACAATTCCATCCACAACACCAGTGACACCAGCAGAAGGGACAACCGACCTTGCCAAATCCATGGAGAAAATGAACCTGCAAGAGACAGAAATCAGCAGGCTAAGGAAGGAAGTTGAGAACCTCCAGGAACTCAAAAATTCTTTCAAAACCAGTCTATCTAAAGAAAAGCAGGTAACTGAGAAGCTAAGGAAGGAACTACAGCAGCTCCAGAAACAAACAGTGGCAGGGAAGACTTTGGCTGAGGTCAAAGAGAATGTATGAACAGACATCACAAAGTCCATAAATGAAATCTGGCCCATGATCCAAATCATGTTTGAGCATAACGAGTTGGTCCAGAGGAGCATACAAGCCATTGAAAAGATCAGAATAGAATTAGGAAACAGACGAACTCAGGCAAATGAGATCATTAAATTCCTAAATTCTAAAAACCGAGAAGAGCTAGAAGAGTTGAAGATCGAGGAAAGAACGGAAACCATCCTTGAGGTCAAAAGAGTTTTGACCAAAAGGGGATTATTGCTTCAACTAGAAGAAAAGGTTCAGATCATAGACTAGGGAGTACATAAATTCTTCAGCAAGATTGAGACTCTCCAGAAGAAAGGTCTCCCAGGTCTGAAAGTTATTAATGATAAACTGATGACACTTCCAGATTACAAAAAGAGATTGGTTGAAGTGTCTAAAGATAATTCAAAATTTGTTGGCATACAAGGGAGAATCACCGGTAAAAAATTCCTGGACGCTCTCCAGTTGGACATCAACATCCAATATGAGATTCGATATATCTTCCTCACTAAGCCCACTTTCGCCAAATATACGGAAATGGATGAAGTGTATGGAAGACTACTCAAAGTCACTGTGCCTAGTCATCTCAGATGGGAAGAACTCTACGATCTTCGCGATTAACAGATGAGTTGTCCAGGTCCAGTCACCTGTCCAGTGAGAAGAGGTTGTGAAAGAATCTCGCCAATGGCCTACCCCAGAAATCCCGCATGCATTTGTACCCAGTCATCAATCAGTTTGATTAGTTAAATTAGTTAGGCTTAAAATAGAATGAGCACGTCTTGATCAGTGGTGACAAGAACGTTTGTAATTTGAATTATAAATACTTCACTTTCCGAAGTGTTGAGGGTTGTTGATATTCACACCCTGGCGCTATCAGACTGTAACCATTTTTGAAGAGATCTGCCATTAATAAAGAGGAAGCACTTTACAGGATTCTTGCGTGTATTCACTGGTGACGTTTATTCTCTAAGTTAAATGTTATCCTTGCTTTGTGATCATTTTGTTTTGTGAAACTAATCTTTAAGAGTAACGTATGTTGCAGGATTTATCTTGGATACCCTGTTTCAAACTTTAAAGATTTGAATGTTTATCTTCTGATGTTTTCAATTAAGAAATTCGTAACTGCTTCTTAGTTGAATGTGTCTTTCTCATCTTTTCTTATGTCCATCATTTAAGCTATTAAAGATCCAGTGAGTATATTATCTCGCCCTGTGGAAGTTTTCCTTTATGTTTATGGTTTGTATCTCATATTTATTATAGCAAAGACCCCATAGCCCAATGGAGGTGTAGACCGTCTCAACCAATTCAAAAACACTCTTACAACAAAACCTACCTGTTCCTTTACCTAGCCTAACATCTAAATTAAAAACAAAGCTAAATCATATAGAGAGATCCCTCTCTGAAGCCGGAAGGGCTAGATCCCAGCTTTAAAAGCGGTTGGATAAAGTTACCTTTGTGGATGCCTTCTTTCTCAACCTCTAGGAAATTTACAGAGTGCTAACATATTCCACAAGTGTAACAGACATGTTGAGGTAGATTACCATTTCATCATAAATATTGTATAGGACAAAACTGAAGACATTCTCACCAAGTCTTTGGATCCAAGAAAATATGTAGAATTTTGGGATAAGCTTGGTGTATTTAGTATACTGACCATTAATGGAGGGTGTTAAACAAAATATTCGATTATAATGGTCAATTAGATGTCGCAATTGGGCATTACTAAAGTAAACTTGAATTTATATTGTTTTGTGTGTTTATGTATTATATCTAATGGACCATTATAAACTAATATTTGCTTTAACATTTAGGAGGTATTTTCAATCTTTTAAGTACAACATTGCATTTTAGAGAAATTTCCTACCATTTTACATCACTTTTTAGTGATTTGTTCACTCTTGGAGCCCCTACATGCCACACATGGGACTTATTTCATGATTTTTATATGACAAATTGGCATTTGTGGAGACTTTACTTGATTTTCAGAGCATGTTTAAGGGTATTTTGACTCATTCACTCATGTGTCATGGATATTTAATGTATTGTTTACCACATCTCTAAGATTTGTAGAGAGATAATTGTATTTTATATTCTTTTAGGCTAAAATCTAAGAGAATATTATTTTTATGCTGAGAGGGTTGCTAGATATCCTCATGTAAATAGAAAATCATGTCTCATTTGTAACTCATTGCTATAACTTTTTGAGAATAGTACTTTCCTACTATAATGACTATAGTTTTTCTATGGGTGGAGAACTTGAGCACTCTCTTTGAGGATGATGTCTTGTGGATTCTTTACAATTTCATGGATAGTCTTAGATATAGGGTCTTTTGGATGAAATCAAATTATTGAGTAAGTGATCTCTCTTAATATTTGTGGATTTTGTTTATAAATGGTTGTAAAGTGTATTTGTTCTTCTGTAGTGTTGGTGGTGCATTGTATTTTTTTTTCTTGAATAAGTCCCTTCTTCAAACCCTTTAGAATATTACTAGTGGATTATATTCCCCTTGAATTATCTTGAATCTTGTAAGACACTAGGCATATTTTTTATCATTTATAGTGGATCCCATTAACTATCACCCCAATTTCACTTAAACTCTCTTAAGAGGAGATTTGGTTGACCCAATATGCCAAAAAAAAAAATAGCATCAGAATTTTCTCATGTAGGTAATCATAAAATCAAAATTACATTTTATTTACTTTGTTGTAGGGTAAATTTAGAGATTTTTCATTTTATACTCAATTTTTAGCCATCAAAACCGTATATGCCTAGGGTTTCTTGCATATGTTTTCCCTCAAATTCAATTTTATTGGAAAATCAGCCTAGCCAGTTTTTATTACAACATTCTTAGGGTTGGATGACTTGGTATAATTGGTTGTTATATTGTCTTTAATTTTCAGAATTGACAAGTTACTTAAACCCTAGTTTTATCCCTAAAATTTGCTTATTTGTATTCCATTTAAGTGGCTAAAACACACTATTGTTTAACTTGTATACTACTATAGTTTCTTATCCATTATGCAATTTTTATGAAAAAATTTAGTACTTTTCATATTTGTATATCTTTGGGATGAATTTTCATTAAATAACTGCATAAAAAACCCTCCAAAATAGCCCTAAAATAAACAGACCCTAAATATGGAATTTAATTTGACTAACCACCTAATCCATAATTCATATAGCATAATTAGTTGTTGTTGATTTCGGTAGTAATATAGGTGACCTTATATTTGATGTGTATTTCCTTAGGAACCCTAGATGATATTAGGGAGGCTTTCATTTTGTTGGACTTGTCCTTCACTAAAACAAGGGAAGCAGTTGTCTAAGTGACAATGGCAACACTTCCATGTTCCACTTATCTTTGTACCCAATCAATGATTTGAACTAAGGTGAAATATTTGGTGATAAAAAATTTGTGCCATTTTTGAGGAGAATCGAGTCTTTCTCCATGGTTATCCAATGTTTATGATTCAACCCTTTTGATAAGTATAAACCAAATCCTAGTCTAAGTTCACTCATCTAGAGACTCCATTAGAGGAACAAAGTCCTTGTTCCTCATATATTTTTGAAGAATTTATGCCCATTAGATGAAGCATGTATAATTGTGAAGGCATTGAAGATTCTACTTGGTGATTTCCTACATGCTTGGTATGAAATAACCTATTCTTTTCGTGTTTTGTATAAAATTTCAATGAAGGAATTATGGCACCATGGTATTTTCATGAATCATATCCTACTATTGACCTTGAGAAAATTCCTGGTCACCCAAATAACTATTATCCAAATTGGTTGAAGAACACTCCAAAGTTTTTTGTTGATGTTCCTTTTTCTTTTGAACATATCACATCATTCTTTAGATCTACAACAAATCTCAATAATAAATTATGATATATTGATAAATCCATTTGTATTTTACTTGGAAGTATATCCAAAAACTTGGATCAAGAATTGTTTTAGGCCAAATGAAATATCTTCTCTTGTGGATTTTTTCAAAGTATTCATCAAGAATTGGGACCTATATTATGATGAAGAAAATTATAAGGAAGTTATTGAAGACATTTGTTGATATTTTGGTTGTCATTGATGTCAACCCTTGATGAATCCCCGAAAGTGTAATTTTGGTGCCCGGAGTTTATTGAGGAACATGGAAATGAAGGACAGAGTAAATGCATGAAAAAACCACATATATCGATACTACTCGTCATGGCATTTTCCATGATATGTGGAATTCCACGTAGTTTCTCATGGTTAGGGAGATATGGATTTATGTTGTAAGCCTCAAATAAGTGGCCAAGAAGCCCGGAGTTGGTTACAAGTCTTTAATGAAAGGGTAAAATTGTTGTAACAAGAAAAATTTAGAAGCCATAATTTAAGGAAAGGAGTTACCTATCACAAGTATACATATACCTCAAGGATTCATTCACACGTACACTCACACACTTATTCATTGCTTCTCTTTCTTATTATCTAGTGATTTTTTTTCTAAGGTTGTAGCATCTTTTTTTGAGGTAGCAAAGGAAGGTCGAAGGTGAAAGTTTCCGAGTTTTAGACAAACCTAGCTTGTGAGGTATATGAAGGTTGCAGGTCAGAAAGGGAGTGTATGTATGCAGGCTACAATGGATAAAAGTGCGTATAAACACAAGAAGTAGAAGAGAAATTCGTGTGTCTATAAAAGGGATCATGAATGATTGAGTAAATGTTGGTACCAGGTCCCTGAAGTCTAAAGGAATTCTACAGGTCAACATCTCAGAGTTTTAGGTCAAGTACAGAGGTATTGGTATGGTTATATTTTTTTTTTATGGTTACTCTTGGTCATGATATGGCGTATGCTTGAGGCATACGTTTTTGGAGTTACTTCACACACACCTACGATTTAGTTTTCCTAATGTTTTTCCTTGTTTATTATTCATAATTAGTCATTATCCAATCTCCTATATTTTACGGGAGAATATTCCACCTGGAGAATATTCTCTTCAGTTGACACTTCAGTTTGACTAGTTGAGTTGAGTCTAGATGTTGCATTGGTTTTGTCACCATGAAACATTGGGATCATCACCGTGTTAATGCGCACTTTACTTGGGATCATCACCATACCAGTGCATTACCCTTGATTCTTTTATCTACTCCTCACTACACTATGTTCAATCAGTTAACTGAAGACCAGTTGACTAGTTAACTTAGCTAGGTGGCAGTTCACTCCTGTAACTTCCTCAGAGACTAGACTAGGTGGAAGTTCACTCTCGTAACTACTGGTGTGTGTCCAGATCACTATAGACCACCACTATGGAACATTGGTTCTCCTCTAGTGTGTATTCATTGAGTTATACAGAGTATATCATGTGTAAATTTTTCATTATTCATTACGGTTAATGAGAATTATTCCATTCTTTCTCTCCTTCTTCTTCTTTATCAATTTATCTCTGCAAATGTGTGTATTGTTTTCTAGATAGATATATATTTTGTAGGTTCAACACATTTACATGGTATCATATTCGATCGAATGGTAAAAAAAAGATACACCAAAATTGTTTGCAAGTAAAAAAGATTGAAGATAGTGAAAAGATGGATTTCCAAAAAGAATTCATTCTTACACCTTACAACTACTTTGCATGGAAGGAGAAAATGGTCATACATCTCCGAGCCAGAGGATTGGATAGGTTAACCTTGAATATAGACATACAACTGACATCATCCATGGAAAAATCCAAGTACTTAAATTGAATGGATGAAGCATTCGAAACAATTTGCAGTCTTATTTCTCCCGATCTCCTTTTTCACATATCTTCCTGTAAGACTCCCAATGAATCCTAGACCACCTTGGAAGGGATATTTGGAAAATATTATGATATGAGGGGACAAATGTTGGAGGTGTAATTTCTCACATTGGATCAAAAAATCTTCGACAATATCCAATATATCTTTACAAAATTCAAGGATTTATTGTCACAACTAAAAGCTTGCGGGGTTGATAAATCTGAGGAGAAACAAATGGTTCTCACCATTCTCTCCAAACTTGGTCCTGAATTCTCTATATTTGTATCCACATTCCTGTCTGTCATATTCTCCTCTGGAGCCACCTAGAAGATGCCTTCTATTGAGGACTTTATCGAATCCCTAACACAAGAGAAAACCAAGCTCATCAACAAGGGAAAAATCAAAGGCCCAAAGGTGCATGCACTTACTATGCAATATGGAAGACATAAATATCATAAATATAAATATAAATACAAAAGGAAAGCTCATGCACATCCAAAGAAGAAAAGGTACACAAAACCCTTCACCGATGTCTCTGGATCCAAAGGGGGAAAGGGAAGAAAAAGGGAGAAATGCATGTAATATCACAAAGGATTCCATCTAGAATCTGCATGCATGAAAACACAAATCGATATAATGTCTCAAATAATTCATCAAAAAAACCTTGTAGATCGCATCCCTGAGGGTGCCAAGAAGAAGAAGCCAAAAGATTTGAATCCCAAGAAAGGAAGTTCTAGCCATGCCTTGATTGTCATCAACTCCTCTCCCGATGCTTGGATCATAAATTTAGGAGCATCACATAACATGGATGCCTCAAAAGAAGTCCATTCTTCATTGGATGCATGCAAAGTTCCTCCTATTTTTATGGGGGACAAATCTTCTATCGAAGTCATCGACAAAGGAAGTATTCAACTAACCAACGAAGGCTTCAAGAATGTGTTGCACATTCCCAAAATTTTCATCAACTTTGTCTCCATGTATTAGATGAAGAGTTCCAACACTCGAAAGAAAGTCATATTCACACCAAATTCCATGGATATCTATGACATGAAAACCAACTCCAGGGTTGCTACCAGTGAGGTAAATCATCAATCTAGATTGTATACATTTTCTAAATTTATTGAACCAGATTTTTCTTTACTTCTTACTCATGTTGATGAAAGTAGTAGGATATGACATGAAAGGTTTGGACATTTGAATTTTTGATACATGCAACAAATTAGAAAGAAATTATTAGTTTATGGTCTACCAGACATCCATTTCTCCAAGGGAGTATGTGAGGGATGTGTTCTTGGAAAACACCCTCAAGAAAAATTCGACAAAGGAAAGTCTCAGAGAGCTTTTGCACCTTTAGATATGATCCACGGTGACCTTATGGGTCCTTTTCCACATCCATCTATCAGAAAAGCGAGGTTTGTTCTCATTTTTGTTGATGATTTCTCACGTTTTACATGGATCCGCTTTCTCAGGAAAAAATCTGAGGTTTTTCAACACCTCAAAGATTTCAAAGCCCTAGTTGAGACATAGACTGGAAAGAAGATCAAAGTCCTATAAACTAATAATGGGGGAGATTATGTCAATCATGAGATCCATAATATTTTCCATGAGGTAGGGATTCAGTTGCAGCACACAGTTCCCTATACTCCGCAGCAAAACAGAGTTGTTGAGCGGAAAAATAGATCTCTAAAGGAGATGGCATCTTGCATGTTGCATGCAAAGTCACTACCAAAAAGACTATGGGACGAAGCACTTAATTGTGAAAAATACATCCAAAATAGATCTCTCCATAGATCTATCAGGGATAAGACCCCCTATGAGGCTTGGAGCAGCCTCAAACCGGAAGTGACCCACTTTCATATTTTCGGTTCACGTCAATGGGCTCGAAATCCCTCTGAAAAGAGGAAGGAACTTGATCCATAGAGAAATGAGTGTATTTTTGTTGGATACCTCGACGATGTGGAGCGATATAGACTTATTGATCTTTCCTCAGACCAACTCACCATTGAGAAAAGTTTCCAATTCGAGGAAAGTGTCTCACATGTACCTCAGCAGCCGCATGCAGACACCTTCATTATTCCACCTGCCCAAGATGATGAGAATGCACATGATGGATCTTATTCATATGAGAGTTATGATTCAGAGGAATCAAATGATTCAGATATAGAGTTAGTATATTCATATGCAGAGTCAGAGAATCCATATGCAGTTGCAGAGCCAGAGTAGAGGCCCAAGTGGGCACAGACTACTCTTCAGGATGCAGGGGATCTCGTTGGTGATCCAGTCAATACTAGGAGGACTCGGTCTGATTTCGAAGAGCCTCCTGTTGCATTCACTGCCGCTGAACCATTTCCCTCCAGGCATATTTTCTTGGTTCAGTCTTCAGATCCATAGTCTTATGGTGAGGCTGCTGAAAATCCCCTTTTGGGAATTCGCCATGCAGGAGGAGTACAACTCCCTACTCGATAACCATACTTGGGATTTGGTTCCCTTTCCTTCTGGGAGGAAAATTGTTAGATGCAGATAGGTCTATAGGACCAAGAGTGTAGCGGATGGAAATATTAGCAGATACAAATCCAGGCTTGTTTCCAAGGGCTTTCAGGAGGTGCATGGTATTTACTATGATGAGACCTTTGCTCCTATAGCGAAGATGGATTCCATATGATTGGAACATGCCATTGTGACAACCAAGGGATGGGAAGTCCATCAGATGGACATGAAGAATGAATTTCTTCATGGTGATCTCTCTAAGGATATATATATATATATATATATATATATATATATGGATCAACCCTAGGGATTTATGCATGATTCATCTTTTGGTCTGTCAACTGAAGAAGTCCCTTTATGGCCTCAAGCAGGCTCCGAGGGCATGGTATGCCAAGATGGAATCCTACATGTTGTCACATAACTTTGTATGTTGTAAATCAGACCCAAATGTCTACATGCTCAGGCTGAATGATTCACTTCTACTCTTATTTATGTATGATGATGATTTGTTGATCACCGGTTTCTCAACTTTAGCGATTGCTACAGTCAAGAGGATTGTACATGACATGTTTTTGATGACGGACATGGGTCTGCTACACTTCTTCCTTGGACTCGAGATTAGTTAGGATGCATTAGGAATCAAAATGTCTTAATCCAAGTATGCACGATATCTCCTTGAGATATTTCACATGACATACTACAAGTATGCTCCGACTCCTTTCCTATCAGGAGTCAAACTTGAGGATGGAAAAGAGACTCCATTGGTTGACAACACACTGTATAGATAGCTAGTGGGAAATTATTGTATCTCACACACTTCAGAACACAACTCTCCTATGTAGTTGGCACAGTTTCCAGGTTCATGCAGGAGCTGAATGAGCTACATTGGAAGGATGAAAAGTGTATCCTTCGATATGTACAAGGAACCATCATCTTTGGGATTCATTATGCAGAAGAATCTACATTAGATCTCATCAGGTTTACTGATTCTGACTAGGTTGGCGAAAGCACTGATCACAAGCCCGCATATGGTTACTCACTCAGTATTGGTTCTAGTTCTATCTGTTGTTCGAGAAAGAAGCAACCTTCCATTTCTCTATCTTCAGCCAAAGCAGAGAAAAGAGGGGTATTTAACATAACCATTCAGGATATGTGGCTACAAAGTTTTCTCATTGAGTTGGGCATTCAATTTCATCGTTCAATCGTCATCTAGTGTGACAACCAGAGCACTTTGAAGTTCTGCAGAGATCCAGTTCATAGACATTGGATGAATAACATCGATATCCACATGCACTACATACGAGACTTAGTACATGAGGGTATCATCGACCTACAGTTTCGTGCTTCAGCATAATAAACAACAATCATCTTCACCAAGACCTTCATTGAGTAGAAGTTCCATTCTTTGTGAAGTCGTCTTGGAGTGAAGGAAACAGTTGCTTAGCAACTGTAGTTCTTCTTTTTACATACATTTTACCTTGAGGGGGGGTTTTTCCCATAAGGTTTTCCCTATTTCCTCACTTTATTTTCAATGTATATTTTGTATTTGGGTACCTAACATGCCCTCGTTTCTGGGACCCATTCTTTATTTTCACCATAGTTATGTTTAGGGGGGGTGTTGGAATTACTTCACACACACATGGGATTTCTTTTTCCTAAGGTTTTTTCTTGTTTATTAATCATAATTATTCATTATCCAATATCCTATATTTTTGGGGAGAATATTCCACCTGGAAAATATTCTCTTCAGTTGACACTTCAGTTTGACTAGTTGAGTTGAGTCTAGATGTTGCATTGGTTTTGTCACCATGCAACATTGGGATCATCACCATG
>JZKD02S1726960.1:11274-23813 GCA_000966675.3 Picea glauca
ATATAATAACGACATATACACCTAACATAAGTTTAGGGTTAGTGTTTATGTATCTTATTAGTCCCTGCTAAAGAAGGGAATATAGAAATCAATTACTATCATTTCACCGATTAGGTTTGAGTTTCAAGAGCAATTCCATATCTTTATCAATGAAAAGAGAGAGATATTATAGCTACAATTGAAGGGAAAAGGGTATGTGGATTCCATAAACCTAGAATATTATGGAATCCACATACCCTTTTCCATAGAATATACTAACTATATCCAAAAACCAAAGAGATGAAATATGGTATAACTACACATATAATATAAATATATTATCAAGGAAAAAATAAGCTAAATGCAATTTGGACATTTGAAAAAAAAAATTACAAGTTAAATGAGTACATCAATAAAAAATAACATACTAACCTTGCAAGTTCAAAATCTAAGCTATGTAGATCGAGAATTGGATTTGTTCAACTGGTGGGTGATGGAAAAAATAAACAACTCAAACAAAATCCAAGAACAGTGTCGCAACTATAGCAATTATGTCACAAAGTCTCTTAAAGTCACGTATATATAAATAAAATAGTCAACTAGCCGTTAACACCGACCAATGAGATAGACAAAATTTTCGTCGCTATTGCCACGAAAGTTCGTCGCTATAGAGATGAAAATCCTGACTAGGTTAACTTAAGATTTTCATTGATATTGCGACGAATGGTCATGGCAATAGTGACGAAAATCCCGCCCTGTTTAAAAAAAATATGAAACTAGTGGAAGTGTGGAAAATTTTCGTGGAATAATTAGCCCATATGTAGTATTGTACTTTAAAAACAATTGCTACTATTAAGGAACTGTAGGGCCCAAAATTTTCAGGAATTCAACCATAATCACTAAAGAAGAGCTTGATAGAGAGTTAGAAACAATAAAAACCTCATTGGATAATGAATTTGACAGTCTCGGGGAATTTTTTGATGAGGAACTGAAATACTGGCTTGTTACATTTGTCAATAACAACGAATACCACCTCTCATTCATTGACCAAGTCCAACTCGAATGCAAATAAGTGGAGGAGTAGATTTTTTCTCTTCTATTTAAGCAAGAAATAACCAATGACCCAACCAAAGGATATATTGATAATTGGCTCAAGACTTGGAATATATTATCAACCCATAATAAGTGTCATAGACAGTTCAACTATAGTCAGAATAAACATATATTATAAAGTGAGATGCATATTGTTGGCATGTTTTATAGGAAGCGTGTGCTTGTCATTGATGGAAAGAACAACAACATCGATGGAAAACAAAGATCAAATCTCAGAATGGAAAACATAGTACAAAAATGTGATCAGGATCAACATCTCCACAGGACAAACCAGGACCATTGAGAATTCGGATACCCAAACACCCGATAGTCGTTGGATCACTTTTAAGTGTAAGGATAGGATAAGCTAGAAGATCAACACTAAAGATAGATCGATCCATCGATATAAGAACATTATCGACAAACAACATTTGGTTCACGTCAAAAGTTGCGAGGAATTTACTATTCGGAGAGTCTCACTTCAAAAGAATTTGCAACTTGAAAGTCGAATTACCCGAAGCCCAAAATCTGAAATGAATAAGGACCATCGGATCTGGAGAAAATGTGATGACCGTTAGATCAAGGAGAACCACATCAGCTGACCATGTCCACAAGTACATGTGGAAGACCAAGTTGGTAGACCACGTCTGAAGACCATGTCAGCCATCAGATTGAATTAGTGGAACGACAGGATAAGAAAGGGCTGAGATCTAAGATCTCGATCACCTGAATATTCGTTAGTTGTCGGATCAAATTAATTAAAGGATAAGATAAACGGGGCACAAGGTTTTAGAATTCAAGCATATGAATCTCTGTCAGTCATAGGATCAAACAAAGTGGAAGGAAAGGATAAGAAAATATGGAGAGTCATTGGATTTAATCCAAGTAAAAGCTACATTGCAGACAGATCGAGTCATTGATCTAAGATCTTGATCAAACAAACATCACTCGTTTCGGGTCTAAATATGTGAGAAGGTTATGCTCTGGAAAAATCACTTCGAGAGTTTCAGTTTGATATTTGAAACTCCCGAAGCCCATAGAACTGGAGAGCCAAAATACATTCTCAATTGTCGAATCATTCGAAGTAAATCTCAGTCGTCAGATCATCCAAAGAAGATCTCAAGAATTAGATTGTCTAAAGTGAATCTGGGTCATCTGATCTAGAGCGTCAGTTTGAATGTTGAAATTCTCGAAGCCTGGAGACCTGAAGAGCCAAAATACATTATCAACCTTCGGATCATCCAAAGTAAATCTCAATTGTCATATCATCCGAAGAAGATCTCAAGCATCAGATTGTCCGAAGTGAATCTGGGTCATCTGATCCAGAGCGTCAATTTGAATATTGAAATTCCCGAAGCCTGGAGACCCAGAGAGTCGAAATACATTCTCGATCATTGGATCATCCAAAGTAGATCTCAGTCATCAGATAATTTGAAGAAGATCTCAAGTGTTGGATTGTCTGAAGTGAATCAGTGTCATCTTATCCATAGTGTAAGTTTGAGATTTGAGATTTCAGAAGTCCGGAGACCCAAAAGAGATCTTGACCATTGATCGAGAAAGGGGTCACAGAACCGTTGATCTGGTTGAAAGGTCAAATTCCTGAAGTGGAAGCAGATCCATCGATTGAGAAGGGCAGGTGTCCATGGATCATCGGCTCTGGAAGATTGGCATATGAAAGAAAGCAAGGTTTGAGATTTGAAACTCCGAGAGCCCGGATCACGAAGTAAATCTCATTCGTTGATTTAGGAAGTTTAGATCTAATCCGCAGATCGTGAAAGGACATATCTAAACTGATCATTCAGGAGCACTTTTAAGATCATGAGATCGACGGTCCCATTGTATTACAGGTATTGAAGGTGAGCGAACTTAAAACGTTGAAGGCGAGTTGCAATAAAAACCATAGTTTTGGAGAAAGGACACGTGGAGGCTCGAGGTAATTTGCGGGGCGAAAAGAATTTTGATTCAAACCACCTTTGGACGTGCTCACAATTGTGTGGTCACATGAGATCATCAACCAAGTTCATATCGAGAAATAGAGCTAGCTCTCACTAGACCGAGATCGGGAAGCACCTTATGAATAGGCATTTGGTCACCGTTGGTGGTCACGTGAAGGAAGGGGCTTCGAATCCAAATAAGCCAAAAATGACTAATTGTAGTTACCAGAGATGATGAAGAGTTGTGACTGCCAGAGAAGCCAATATAATCTTGGGATAACGGCCACTAATTATGAACAGACTCAAAATAATCGCCAGATAAGATGAAGAGTTTGAATGATGATCAGGCAGAGGACCGGGAGTTGGAGATTTAGAGTGCAATGGATGATGAGAGAAGGCATAAAGTAAAAATGTCATGACAGAGGAGGGTTGTTGTTTCTCTATAAAAATTAGTCGAACTGTAAGCAGTGAATTTTTACATCTTGAACTGAGGGAGAAAATGAAGAGATGAAGAACCTAAGATTGATCGAGTAGAAATGGTGAAAACAACAGATTGTACGAGAGCTTAAGTGCAAGAAGATGCGAGCAGGAAGGCACTGATGCAGGAAGTGCATACCAGTGTAGCAGAACAATGATGAGACTAGTAAGGCATTGATCAATATTGTATCACTGTAATAAATTTCAGCAAGCAAAGATTTATATCTTAGGGTGGTAGGGTGGTTCTAGGGAGGACTGTTGTCCTTAGAGTTTCAAGTGGGTGCTTGAACATAGGGAGTTGTAGCTTCCATTTGATTGCAGCCAGAAAAAAAGGGTGATAGGGTCATTCAAGGGAGAACCATTGTTCTCTATTATACAGGTCAGTGCCTGTGTGACTGGAAGTTGGTGCTTCCCATCCAGTTGGTGTTGGAACACTCAGGGAGTTGGTGCTTCGTTTTAGTGGGTTCTAGAGAAACCAGAGAGTTGGTGCTCTAAGCAAGTTGCATATTGTTAGAGAAGAGTTTTTAGCCTCATTTTGAGTTGGTTCTCAAAGAAATAATATGTATGGAACTTAAAAGACTTCCTATCATTCGAAGAAGAAGAGGTTTTCTCCCTTTATGGGTTTCCTTGTGAATATTTGTCTCTATGTATATCATATGTGTGATTAATGTTTTTTATTTATGTTGTTCATGTATTGCATAATCTTGATGATCACTTGGAGAAGGTTAATAATATTTTAATAGGAATAAAATTGTTTAAGCACAACAACAACTGATTCACCCCCCCCCCTCTCGATTGTCTTGGTAATTCCAACAATTGGTATCAGAGCGGGTTCCTTTTAGCTAAAGGTAGATCAGTAATCTTAAACATGACGATTCATGAAGTAACTTCAACTAATAAGCATCCTCTATTAGATGGAACAATTTTTTCTTTCTGGAAGGTTAGAATGAGAACATACATTATGGCCTTAGGTGATGATGTTTGGGATGTTGTAGAGACTAGATATATAAAACCTGTTGTGCTATCTTCCAAACATGATAAGTAGAATTTAGCTTCAATGCAAAGGCAATGAATGTTATCTTGAGTGGGCTTGTTGAAGTTGAATTTGTAAAGGTAATGCATATTTATTCTGCCAAAGGACTGTGGGATAAACTCATTAGTAGTTATGAAGGAAATAAGAAAGTAAAAGATGCCAAACTTCAGACATATAGATTGAAATTTGAACAACTAAAGATGAATGAGGATGAAAAAGTTAATAAATATTTCTTAAGAGTTGAGGAGCTTGTGAATTCCATGAAGGGTCTTGGTGAGAAGATTAAAGACGCATTTTTATTTCAGAATATTTTAATATCTCTACCTAATATATTTAATCCAAAAGTTTATGCAATAGAAGAACTGAATGATCTTAAGGTTTTTTCTATTGATCAACTTCTAGGAAATCTAACTGCTTATGAAATGAGGATTAGTAAAGATAAATCCAGCACTAGAGAATCATATTTTAAAGCAGATAAGAATGAGGAATGTGAGCCAGATGAAATTGAAGCAAAATTTGTGAGAAGACTAAAGAAAGGATCAGGCAAGTATCAAGGCAAGTCTCCCTTCAAGTATTTTAACTATAGAAAGATAGGTCACTTTCCATCTAAGTGTCCACACAAGAAGCAGGATCAGAATTATGAAGGTGAAAAGAAGTACAAATCCAAGAGATTTGGTAAAAAGAAAAGTTTATGTGTAAACAATGATGACTCTTCAAAAGACACAGATAGTGACTCTTCCTGTGAATATAAGGTTAATGACTTTATGCTTATGGCCAAAGAGGATTATGATACTAAGAGCACAGGAAGTGATGTTAATGATGAAGAATCTATGGTTGATATGGAAGGTGAACTAATCAGTGATTTAGAAGAGATTGACAGGCTCGAACTTAAGAAGAGAAAACAAAAACAGTTGTTGATGTAGTTTGAAAAGAATGGTGAAAAACTTGATAAAGACTTTGCCCTACTGAAAGTGGAGTTAAAAGAGGAAAAGAAAATAGAGGACACTTTGAAATAGAAGTTATCGGAGAAGAAGGAAATATGTGAAGCCTTGGAAGAAGAGGTATTAAAATCTAGAAAAGAGATGGAGAAGTTTAAAGCATTGTATCTCCAAAATATTCCAAGAATTACAGCTTCAACAGAACTAAACGACATTCTGAGAAAACATAGATCTCCTTTGTTGAAGACTATTTTAGGTTATGTAAGTGGTTCAAGTAGTAGACAGACATAAAGCAAAGATCCAGTAAAGATGATCAAGTTCCAAGTCAGCAGACAATCAGACCATATGAGTACTCTACCACCAAAAGATAATAAAGAGAAGATGATCCTTGATAAAAAACAAAGATATGAGAATATGGAGCAACAAATGCCAAGAGGAAGGCCATCCTTCAGGTACCAAAATTTATTCCATGGTTATTGTTTTTACTGCTCTAATTTTGGTCATAAGATTACAAATTGTCAAATTAATTTTAGAGACATGCAACTGAGGATATCAAGAAATAAGAAATCTTTGCAACATAGAACTAAACAGCCAATGAGTAGACAAAGTTGTGCCAATCACTTTGACCTATTGATAAATGTGCTCAAATGCTATAACTGTCATAACTTTGGCCACAAAGCTGCAAACTGCCATCTGAAGAATTACAAAGCAAATCCAAGGATAAAACCCTTAGCTAGAAATGTCAGCACATGGAAAAAGAAAGATAGTGAAAAATGCGGTCTAGTACTTTTATCTCAAAAACAAAAACACCCTTGGTATATAGACAGTGGATGTTCCAAGCACATGAATGGAGACAAGGATAAGTTTTTGTCTATAAGTAAAAGAAAAACAGGAAATGTAAGCTTTGGAAATGATGCATGAGGAAAAATAAAAGGTAAAGGAATGGTAAGTCTAAGTAATGGCAAAGGGAAAGCTCAAGATGTGTTTTTTGTAGATGGTATGAAACATAATTTTCTCAATGTAAGTCAAATGTGTGATAGGGGATATGAAGTGGTGTTCACTTCCAAATATTGTAAGATAAAGTCTGTAAACTCAGGACAAGTGGTGGCTAAAGGTATTAGGACATATAATAATGTATATGTGTTGAAATAAGATAGAAAAGAGTGTCATCTAAGAAAACATGATGAAAGTTGGCTATGGCGTAAGAGACTTGGACACCCAAATTTTGATCATCTAATCAAAATTAGTAACATAGGGGCAGTAAAAGATCTTCCAAAGATATCAAAGCCATATGATTCTATATGTAAACCTTGCCAAATAGGAAAGCTTACTCGAACACAGATTAAATCTAAGAACTTTACATCGACAAAGAAACCTCTTCAGCTAGTGCATATAGATTTATGTGAACCATCAAGGAAGGAAGGTACAGGAAAAGAAAATTATTTCATTTTGATTATTGATGATTATTCTAGACTTACATGGGTTGTCTTTTTGAAAGAAAAATATGAAGCATTTGAAAAATTCAAAGTGTTTAAGGTTCTGACTGAGAATCAAACAAGAAAAAGATTGAAGGCAGTAAGGTCTGATAGAGGAGGAGAGTTTAGTTCAGGATACTTCAAAGAGTTTTGTGATAAACATGGGATCAAAAGAGAGTATACTATTCCAAGGACTCCATGGAAAAATGGAGTAGTTGAGAGGTAGAATAGATCAGTTCAGCAGATGCTAAGATCAATGATGAATGAAAATAATATTACTCAGATATATTGGGTAGAATCAATTCATACAACAACACATGATCTTAACAAAGCTCATCTCAGGCCACAAAGTGACAAGACTCCTTATGAACTATGGTTTGGAAGGCCTTCTTCAATCAAGCACTTTAAAGTCTTTGGGAGTAGTTGTTATATCAAGAATAATGATGAAAATACTGGAAAATATGATGATAGGGCTTATGAAGGTATATTATTAGGGTGTGCTACAAACAGTAAAGGATACAGATGCTATAATAAGAGGTTGCATAAATTGGTTGATTTCATTTACATAAAAGTTGATGAATAAATCTTGGTACGAGGTGTAAGTAGTGTTTAATCAACAACAAAGGATATAGTTGAAGTTGAATATGAACAGGTCCAAGAATCAGAAAAAGAAGACTCTGAGTCAGATGAATATACAAACACTCAGGCAGACTCAAATCAGTAGACAACATCAAACCCTTCCTCCAGAATTACTCAAAAGAATCATCCTACAAGTCAGATAATTGGTGAGAAAGACAAAGGTGTACAAACCAGGAGAAGGATAATCAAAGAAACCGAGCAATCACATATAGCCTTCATATCCATGGTGGAACCCAAGAAATTTAATGAAGCAAGTGAAGATGTAAATTGGTTAAAATCAATGAATGAGGAACTGGATCAGATTGAGAAGAACAATACTTGGGAGCTTGTTCCTAGACGGGAAGATAAGAATGTAATTGGCTCCAAATAGGTGTTTAAGAATAAAATGAATGAACAAGGAAAAATTGTTAAGAATAAAGATAGATTGGTATGTAAGGGGTATGAACAAGTTGAAGGACAAGATTTTGATAAAAACTTTGCACCAGTGGCAAGATTGGAAGCCATCAAAATGTTTCTTTCCTATGCATGTCATAAGAACTTTAAAGTATATCAGATGGATGTTCAGTCAGATTTTATTAATGGAGACCTAGAAGAAGATGTATACATGGAGAAACCTGAAGGATTTTCATTGAGAAATAATCCTGACTATGTCTATAAGTTGAAAAAGGAATTATATGGACTGAAACATGCACCACAAGCCTGGTATTATAGACTGGACAAATTTCTACATGACAAAGGGTTCAAGAAAGGTTTTGTTGACAGTGATCTATATGTTAGGTCTGAAGGTGGTGATTTATTAGTTGTTTTGGTTTATGTAAATGACATTATTTTTTGATGTACTAATGACCTTTCAGTTCAGTGGTTTTCTAATTCAATGAAAACGGAGTTTGAAATGTCCATGATAGAAGAACTGTCATATTTTCTTGGTCTATGAATTAATCAGAGTTCTGCAGGGCTATTTATCTCTCAAGAAAATTATTTGAAAGAAATTTTGAAGAGGTTTCAGATGGAATATTCCTCTCTTTTTAGTACACCTATGGTGGTCAGTTGCAAGCTCAATAAAGATGATATTTCACCTGATGTTGATCAAAGAACTCATTGATCAATGATAGGCAGTCTTTTGTACATCACAACATCGTGTCCTGATATAATGCAAGTTGTTGGAATGGTAGGTCATTATCAGTCTTCTCCTAAACAAAGTCATTTAGCAGTTGTCAAGAGGATGTTCAAATATTTGAAGGGTACAATGACTTATGGTCTTTGGTATCCCAGAAATTAGAATTTTCAATTAACTGCTTATTCAGATGTTGATTGGGAAAATTGTTTGGATGAGAGAAAGAGAACTCGTGGAGGTGCATTCTTCTTAGGTAATTCGTTAGTAGCATGGATTGGAAAGAATCAGGGATATATTTCATTATCAACTACAAAGGAAGAGTACATTGTTGTTGTTACTTACTGTACTCAGATTTTTTGGATGATACAAACTCTTGCAGATTTGAAGATAACTTATACTGATCCAAGTCCACTTCACTGTGATAACACCAGTGCCATTAGTGTCTCCAAGAATCATGTTCTCCATTCAAATACAAAGCATATACCAATAAAGTATCATTTTCTCAAAGAGATGGTTACACACAGAGTTGTTCAACTAAATTATATTCCTTCCACAGAACAAATTGCAGACATCTTTACTAAACCCCTAGCCAAGACACCATTTGAATATATCCTTTAGAAGATGGATGTCATCCCTTCTCTCACCTAAGAGATTCCATCCTGTCAGGAGGAGCATGTGTTGGTCAAATATCTGATACCTCTAAAAATTACTGCAACGACTCAGGGGGAGCATGTTTTCTTTGACATTGATGTCAAAGGGGGAGAAAAGATGTGGTCTGGCTACTACAATTGGAGTTCTAACCATAATAGTGCAGCCTTTCAGGGTTTCCATCAATTTCAAAGGGGGAGATTGTTGGCATGTTTTACAAGAAGCGTGTTCTTGTCATTGATGGCAAGAACAACTACGTCAATGGAAAATAGAGATCAAAGCTCAGAAGGAAAAGCACAATATAGAAACGTGATCAGGATCAACATCACCACAGGACAAACCAGGACCATTGAGAATTCAGATACCTGAATACCCGATAGTCATTGGATCACTTTTAAGTGGATGGATAGGATAAGCCAGAAGAGAAACACAGAAGATAGATCAAGCCATCAATATAAGAATATGATCGAAAAACAACATCTTGTTCAAGTCAAAAGTTGCAAGGAGGTTATTGTTCAAAGAATATCACTTTGGAAGAATTGGTAACTTGAAAGTCGAATTACCCGAAGCCCAAAATCTAAAATGAATAAGGACCATCAGTCTCGAGAAAATGTGATGATCATTATATCAGGGAGAACCATGTCAGAAGACCATGTCCATAAGGACATGTGGCTGGCCAAGTTGGCAAACCACTTCAGTCGTCGGATCAAATTAGTGGAAGGACAGGATAAGCAAGGGCAAATATCTGAGATCTCAATTAGTGGAATATTCGTCAATTGTCGGATCAAATTAATTGAAGGATAAGATAAACGGGGCACAAGGTTTGAGAATTCTAGTATCTGAATCTTCATTAGTCACCGGATCAAACTAAGTGGAAGGAAAGGATAAGAAAATATGGAGAGTCATTGGATTTAATGCATGGCAAAGCTGCATCGCAGATAGATCGAGTCGTTGATCTAAGATCTTGATCAAACGAACATCATTTGTTTCGGGTCTAAATATGTGAGGAGGTTACGCTCCAAAAAAATCACTTCGAGAGTTTCCTTTTGATATTTTAAACTCTCAAAGCCCGTATACCTAGAGAGGTGAAATACATTCTCATTCATTGGATCATCCAAAGTAATTCTCGGTCGTAATATAATCTGAAGAAGATCTCAAGCGTCAGATCGTCCGAAGAAAATTTGGGTAATCTGATCCAGAGCGTCAGTTTGAATGTTGAAATTCCTGAAGCCCAGAGACCCGAAGAGATGAAATACATTCTCGACCATCGAATCATCCAAATTAAATCTCAGTCGTCATATCATCCAAAGAAGATCTCAAGCGTCATATTTTTCGAAGCGAATCTAGGTCGTCTGATCCAGAGTGTCAGTTTGAATGTTGAAATTCCCGAATCCCAGAGACCCAAAGAGCCGAAATACATTCTCGACCACCGGATCATCCAAATTAGATCTCAATTGTCAGATCGTCTGAAGAACATCTCAAGCATTGGATCGCCTAAAGTGAATCAGGGTCGTCTGATCCAGAGTGTAAGTTTGAGATTTGAGATTTCAGAAGTCTGGAGACCCGAAGGAGATCTCGACTGTTGATCAAGAAAGGGGCCGCAGAACCACTGATCTCGTTTAAAGGTCAAATTCTCGAAATGGAAGTAGAGTCGTCAATTGAAAAGGAAAGGTGTCTGTGAATCATTGACTCTAGAAGACTGGCATATGGAAGAAAGCAGGGTTTGAGATTTGAATCTTCTGAAGCCTGGATCACAAAGTAAATCTCAACCATTGATTTAGGAAGGTTAGATCTGATCTGCGGATCATGAAAGGACATATCTAAACTATCTGTTCAGGAGCACCGTCAAGATCTTGAGATCAATGGTCCCATCGTATTGCGGGTATTGAAGGTGCATGAACTTTAAAAATTTGAAGGTGGCCTGCAATCAAAACAATGGTTTTGGAGAAAGGACACATGGAGGTGCGAGGTAAATTGTGGGGAAAAAATCATTTTGATTCAAACCACCTTTGGATCCGCTCGCAATCCTGTGGTCACATGAGATCATCACCCAAGGTCATATCGAGAAACAAAGCTACCGATCACTAGACCGAGATGGGGAAGTGCCTTCTGAATAGGTGTTTGGTCATCGTCGGTGCTCATGTGAAGGAAGGGTATTAGAAGCCAAAGAAGGCAAAAATGATTGACTATAGCTACCAGAGATGACGAAGAGTTGTGAATTCCAGAGAAGCCAAAATATCTTGGGATAACAACCACTAATGATGAACTAACTCAGAACAGTCGTCAGAGAAGATGAAGAGTTTGAATGATGATCAGGTAGAGGATCGGTCATTGGAGATTTGGAGTGTAATGGATGATGAGAGAAGGTATAAAGGAAAAATGTCATGATAGAGGCATGTTTTTGTTTCTCTGTAAAAAGTATTCGAACTGTAAGTAATGAAGTTTTACAGCATGACCTAAGGGAGAAAATGCAGAGATGAAGAACCTAAGCTGGACAGAGAAGAAATGGTGAAAATAATAGAATATAGGATAACTTAAGTGCAAGAAGATGTGAGCAATAAGGCACTGATGCAGGTAGAGAAGACTAGTGTAGTAGAATAGTGATGAGACTGGTAAGGCATTGATCAATATTGTATCACTATAATAAATTTTAGCAAGCAAATATTTATATCTTAAGGTGGTAGGGTGGTGTTAGGGAGGACTGTTGTCCTCAGAGTTTCAAGTGGGTTCTTGAACACAGGGAGTTGTAAAGCCTCCATCTGGTTGCGGCCAAAAAATCCAGGGTTGTAGGGTGGTGCAAGGGAGAACCATTGTTCTCTGTTATATAGGTTGGTGCCCGTGTGACTGAAAGTTGGTGCTTCCATCTAGTTGGTGTTGGAACACTCAGGGAGTTGGTGCTTCCTTCTAGTGAGTGCTAGAGAAACAAGAGAGTTGGTTCTTTCAGCAAGTTGTGTCTTGTTAAAGAAGAGGTTGTAGCCTCATTTTGAGTTGGTGCTCAAAGAAAGATGATGTAAATGACTTAAAATATTGCCTATCATTTGAAGAGGAAGAATTATTCTCCCATTATGGGTTTCCTCATGAATATATGTCTCTGTGTATATCATATATGTGATTGATGTTTGTTATTTATGTCGTTCATGTCTTGCATAGTCTTGATGATCACTTGGAGATGGTTAATAATATTTTAATAGGCATAAAAAAATTTAAGAA
>JZKD02S1726960.1:70877-92573 GCA_000966675.3 Picea glauca
TGGTTTTCTTAGTAATTGCAACACATACCTACAAGAGACAAACCAAAACAACAAAACACTTTCTTCTTGGTAAGTAGTCAAGAAAGCATTTCATATTTTCTTACTCATATTTTATTTCATCACTTGGTAATGCCACAAAGTTTCTTGTTCTATGTTTTTTCATAACCTAACACCCATTTTTTACTATCTTTCTTTATTTGTTCTAGGTATTTCTTCTATTTTATGGTCCACTAGAGCCCCAATCCCGGTTCATTTGTACAAATGCCTTCACTTTTTAGAGACCTTACTTAATATACAATTGTATACTTTTTGAACTTGCCAAAGTACTTTTTTGTCATTTAGAAAGATTATTGAAAAGACAATTGTATATTGTTTTACGTTGCCAAGGTATTGTTTTGGCATACATAGTTGTTGATTTTCCAGAATTTTACTTTCAGACAGAATTTTCAAGCCTATGTTCACTCTCTATCATTTTTCAATGAAATATCTTGTTCTATGCATGTGTAGCTATTGACTTTCATTCCACTAAATGATGTTTTTACCTCTATTCTATGTTTAGTAAATTCGATATCATATTGTAAAAAATCGATCAATAAAACAGTGTTTGGTCCTTTCTCGCACCTTTCTTTCCTCCTCTCTGTTAACTTAACCAATGATGTCCATTGTCAGGTATTGTTTTAATTCTAAACATGATCAAAATTTATGGTTCTAGATTTCATTGTTTTAAGTTCAAAATATTTATCATTTTTCAATGAAATATCCAGTTATGTGCATACGTAGCAATTGAATTTCATTTCGTGAAATGATATTTTGGTGTTTAGGCAATGATTAGCAAATTTTGTATCATATTGTAAAAATTGAATAACAGTGTCAAATCCTTTCTCAGGCCTTTCTTTCATTGTCTATTCTTACTTAAACAAGGTGCACCATTGTAAAGTTTTGTTTTAATTCTAACCATGATAAGAATTTATGGTTCTGGATTTAATTGTTTTAAGTTAGAAGTTTTAGAATTACTCTAATTTTGGATTGTCCATCTTTTCAGTTATATGTAGATGGTCTTCTCTGATCTTTGGTTAAAGAAGAAGGTGTACGGGTAACCAATTTTTGATATCATATTATCAATTTCAACATTCTACACAAGGAACTTTGGCTATCTATGGAAATATACCCTTTTCTCTTTCCACAAAACCTAAGTTGCTCACACTTTACATTGTTTCCCACACATCGTAAAATCTGCATGCTTTTCATTGTTCCCTCCACAAGTCCACTTCGATACATGTTACATTGTTTCTTCCTCATATTTACCTCTAAATACTTCCTTTTACTAAGTTCTATGTCAGATGTTTTTATTTATTTTTTTATAGTAAACATTGTTACTTGAAATAAATTTAGTTCAACAATATTTTTTAAGTTAAACAAATGCATAAAATCATTTTTTTCACTTTATATACCTATATTTTATAATAAACATTGTTACTTAAGATAAATACAAGTGTCAAGAGTTAGTCTTGGGAACATAGAAAATGAGATTGCCATCAATTACTTAGTTATCATGCAAATTACATCATTGGACAGAATCAATGTTATTGGACTATTGGAGGTATAAATTTGTAAAGTGCAGGAAAGTCTGAGGATGGGTGATATGAATCATCAACACAAGGGTTAACTTATGTTAGATGTGTGGCACATATGCCTTTGTAGATGCCTAGAAGATATGGTTGTGTGGATGAGATGTCTGTGCCGAAGATATATATGTTAAACACTTCACTTATTTACAATTTTTTCTTAGACATTGAACAATTTCTCTTTTTTCATATTTTTTACAAAATTTAATGAAAAATGTTTTTGTTGCAAAGACTCAAAAAAAATTAAAAATAAATTTTTCATAAATGAGTTAGTTATCAAGAAAATTACATTGCTAGTCAGACTCTGTGTGATGGAGCTATTGGAGGTGTAGATTTGTGAAATGAGGGAATGGATGATGATGACTATTATGAATTATATATACAATAGTTCAAATTTTACTAGAGCTTTTTTATGCAGAGGATATTCTTATGTGGACGTGTGAAATATATACATGTTAGGAAGATGTATCCATGCCCAACAAATATCTTTGTGGTAAATATATATGTTCAAAATATTTCTGAGGAATTGTGAAGTGAAAGACTATGGAAGGATCAGTGATATCAATTTTCCAAGAAAGGGTTCAAATTAGACTAAGTATTGGTTCTGTGATGGATATGCATGTACAAATGTGCAAGGGATATTCCTTTCTTTTCACAATTCTAATGTGAAAACACTTTGCATTGGTTCTTATCGATCCTAATCTCTAAACGCTTTACATTGTTTCTTGCATATCCTAATCTCCCCATTGAAGATTCCACTTATTAACATTACTTCTTTCATATCCCAACCTCCACGTTTAACAGTTCACTTATTAATTTAAATTTTTACACCACATTCAATATTTCACCTCCTTTCTTATTTTTACAAAGTTTGAAAAAAAAATGTTTTCACTGCAAAAACTTTTCATTCCTTCCCACATATGATAGCATCCCCATTCAACATTTTTTCTATATTTTTTGTAGTGTGAGGATGTGCAGAGGATATATTTTTGTAGAGCGGATGACATAGTGACTATATATAATCATTACAAAACACTCTACACAATTTGAACCTTCCATAAGTGAGTTGGTTATCATGCAAATTGCATCTCTTGTTAGAATATGTATCAAAGATAATGGTTTCACTTGTTTATATAAACAAATATGGAAGCGTGATTGAATTCAAGGGATTTTGATTCAATGTTACTTGAGGATGTGTTAAGTTTGTGTATGTTTCCTCGCATATACCTTGGGAATTGTTTTTCAACGTTCCCTCATTGATTTATAAAAAGTGAAGTGAAATTCTTCACATATCATGATAGGGTTATTACAATTTTCTCGGATTAAAAAAACTAAAGTAACCTAACTTTTAATTTCCCTAGATATATTTTTCATTTGAACTTATAATAATGAATCATTATTGATGCATTCCACCTAACCATTATACTTCAGTTGTTTCATTTGTCATTTTATATTTTTATATATTTTGATTCTTTTTGACACGAAATGAGAGTGGAGTTATAATAAAGAAGTGTATAGAGAGATATTATATATCCAATAATATATATATATATATATATATATATATATATATATATAACCATAAACAGAAAGATATAGTAATACACAATTTCTATTAATGAGCAAAATGTACAAAACTGTAGAAATACAGCGTGAAAGACTTGCTAAAATGGTGGCAACTTATTTTTAAGAAGATATGTGATGGCTACGCTCATTCAAAATAATATGGATATTACAATGAGACTCCAAAGTCCTTTTTAACATAAATAAAATCCAAAACCCTAACCTTGGAAGATGGAAAGCCAACAATTTTGTGGACCCCATTTTGGGTAGTTTGGTGTATCAACTTCGTGGGGGGCTAACTTAGGCATATGATCTTTGTTTGGGGTGCACTATATCTCGGTGGAAATGTATTGATGAGGAGCTTCATTTCATAGGCTCAATACGAGTCTTTGGACATATTTGAGGTGTCCAATTGTGAAAAAAAGTCGTTTAGGCCCTCAAAATGGCCCTGAAACTTTGGGACCCGAAAAACTGCTAAAAATAGTAAATTTCTTGTAAATTCTTTTGATCGAGTTAAAATAGGTGGGTGGGCATTGATATCCACCTAGATCATATTTTTTTGCAGAGTACGTATGCATATTTTCACACACTTTAAATTCCATTCAAGAAATTATATATATATATATATATATATATATATATATATTCAACCATAATAATTTAATTATAATAACAATAATAATGATAATAATCTATTTTTAAGGTCACGGCCAAGCCAGCACACCAAATTGGTGTATGAGACCCCCTTGGTTATGGGACAAGGGACCCCCCTCCGCCCAATGATTTGACTGGTAAAGTCTACGAAGGTATACATACCCTACCCCCCTTTGGATTTGAACCTGTGACCTCTTAAGAGGAAACACATGAATATTACCTAACAAAATGATTAATAATTATGGAATTTCAGAATGTGTTGTCTCACGAAATTATTAATACTTATTGTGACATTGTCTCTTGCATGGAATAACTTAACATAGAAGATACTCAATGATTGATACTTATTGTTACATTCTGGAATAACTTTAGAGAGAACATATTCAGTGGTCCTTCACTGCCTATTTATAAATAAATAAAAATTCATTGAATACTTGCATTTTGATAAGTCACTATGTATTCCAAGGTACATTACTTTCGTTTATAAAGCAAATTATTTCGAATCGAATAAATTGAGCCGAGTCCATGTGATCCATCCCCGAAATCTGTATATAAAGCTGCCGAGGATCCACATTGAAAACCATTTCCACAGCGATTTCTACGAAATAAGTGTGTTGAGATACAGAGAGATTATTCTCTGCTACCAAACCACTACAATGAGCACCAAAAAGTCTTGTGCGAAGACCGCCGGTTCCAATGGATCCGCGGGGAAGTCAGGCCGCACTTCGAAGGGTAGCCTCCGGAAGTCAGCGCTGAAGCCGAGTTCTCAAGTGATGTCGGCCGGGAAGCCGAGTGTAAAGGGTTCGTTGGGTAAAGGAAATCTCAGCGGTGTCAAATTGCAGGACGCTACGGCCGATATGAAGGCAGGAAAGCTGGATTCCTCGTCTAATGTCCCGCTTTCTGTGCAGAAAGGGCAGAAGGGGGGGTGCAGCCAAGGGCAGAAGGGGGGATGCAATTAAGGATATTCTGAGTGACCCCAGTTTTTATCCCAGGCTCAGGGGCTCCGGTCGGTGACGTACCGGGACCGGCTCTTCGATGAGCAGACAGGTCTAGGTTTAATATAGTATCTATTGCTATACGTAGATGAATCTACAGTTCGTTTGCATGGTTTTAATAGTTGGTAAAGTCTGGTCTTTTGTCTTCCAACTTATGGTGCTGGAAACTTTTGGGTTGTGAAAATATTAAATATATCAATATGAAGGCCTCTCCTTAGTGGTGGCTTTTTGGTGTGCTATTATCATTCATTTTCCATTTTCTGTATTGGTTTAATGTTTTTATTTTCAATGCTTAGTGTCGTGAGTAGTTTTTTATGTTTTGGCAAAGCTGTTGGATATGGAGTTTCTTTAGCTCACATCTGATTAGAATATTATGTTTTATCTCGTAATAGAGGAAGGAGGGCTCACGTAATGTAGTTAAGAATCCATCTATTAAGCATTCATATTAACAATCTGTCACTCAGTTTTTTCTACTGAAAATTACGCAATGTTCCTTTACAGAAAAGTCCCATAATATATTTCGGAGAGTGTCTTTTTCACTATTATTATATTATTATTGACACATTCAGCCATAACGGACTGAGGAGCAAGATACAAATCATAAACTTTATCTAACTTCGCCTATTAACAAAAAGACAAAAATAACCAGACATATCTAACCATGGATAGGCTAGAGTCCTAAAACTTCCACAAAAATACATGAAAAAACCAGGAGCATATAGTCTAATAAATATCTAAAAACTGATGAGGACCCTCATGTTCCTCATCACACTAATAGTAGACTATTTTCCCTGGTGCTTGTAAGAGCGCATGTTTGGACAGGCTGTCTGCAACTTTGTTATTATCCCTGTAGACATGTGCAAAAGAGATTTTCTGAAAATGCTTGATGATCTCCCTGAGACGGTCCACCTGTAGACGACCCTTCCCCTTCAACCATTCAATAATGATTTTTTAATCACCCTGAACATGTATCTCCAGAATCAATAGATGATATGTCAATGTGAGGAGGGTCCATGCTCCCAAGAGGCCAACTTTTGTATTTGTTCCCATCCCACAGTTGAAAAACCATTTATAACTTTTGTGCCCACTGATCCTTATTTTTCCACCATCTCTGCAATTGTTGCCTGATGACTAAGTTACTCCATTGAACCAACCGATCACCCCACCTCCTTCCAGATTTGTAGGAATGGCACCGCAATAGTAAGCTTTTGTTTTGTAATTACAAGCCCTAATGTTTGAAAACGTAAGAAATGCCACCTTCTATGAACTGGAGGCACCATCTTCAAATGTGGTCAAGTTCCTTTCCTTCCAAATGTACCAACATATGACAGTCGGTAAGCATGGATATAGTGTGTGTTGAGCTTTCCAAGATTTGAAACAACCCGATAGGGTATCTCTCGTCCACCTTGCTGTAAGATTTAAGGATACAGAAATCATGTTCCAGACCGATGTGACAAAAGTACAACCCACAAACAAATGATATACTATCTCCAAACTTTGTTTTCATAACTGACACCTCCCCGGACCTAAGAATCCTCGGTGCTGAAGAATATCCCAGGTGAGGATTTTATTCTCAGCAATTAACCAAGTAAAAAGTTTTATTTTCAATGGGCATGCCCAGAACCATAACGCTTTCCTCTAGCCACCTATCACATAGTTCCATCTCTTTTTCTCCATCGCCACAAATGCATTTTTAACAGAAATCTGGCCAGACACATCTCCACTTAACCAAATTAGCTCGTTTGACTTCTCAAGTAATAATACTCCAACATTAATGAGATCTCTACGAAATAGCTTCCATTCCAGAGCAAGACAACCCTCTAATCCTAGATCATCACTAGATAACCAATTTGAGCCAATCATCCCCACACGAGATTCGAATGTGCTTGATAAAGATAGTGTATGTCTTTCCTGTTGATAGAAATGATCAACTCTTCAGACAAAATCGCCCCTTCCCCCATGCCTAGTATGTGATCTCTACCTAACAGAATAGAGTGTCTTTTCCTCGATCGCCAAGCCAACCAATGAAGTAAGACATGTAATGATTTCAATAGGTGTTTCCAGGTATTGGAACCTTTAGCATCCACAACATTTATCGTGTGCAACCATTGTGCAACAAAAATAAAGGGGAAGTATTTGTCCTTTAAGATTTGGTGCCATAATCCCTCCTGCATGAGTGCTCTCCACAATGTGTTGCTGCCATAGCTCTATTAAAACAACCTAGATTTCTCAAGCCCCATCCCCCATGTTGTTTTGGATGAGAAATATGTTGCCAAGAACACAGGTGGATCTTCTTCTTCTTCTTGCACCTGGACCAAAGGAAACTGAAGATTAACTGTCAGATTCTTTGAAGGATCTGGGAGGGCAAGTTTGTCAAAGCCAACCAATAGACTGGTTGGCTTTTGAGAACTTCCTTAATTAGGATTAATCTCCCCCCAATTGTAAGACATCTATTGCACCAATGACTTATCCGACATTCATACTTGTCAATAAGTCATTGTCAGTCCTCTGACCTGTACCTGTCAAACTTCAAAAAATAGCCAAGATACCTGAAACCAACATAAAGATCAAGGAAATTATCATGAAAAATAGTCTTTAAATTCCCCAAAACATTTTGTTGCAAACCATACTGAGGAATGTGGTTTTCTTATCATTGATCTTAAGACCAGATGCATTACAAAATCTTCCCAACACTCTTTTAATTTCCTGTCATTCAGCCATAGATGCTTTAGTCATAATAAGAATATCATCTACAAACAGAAGATGTAGGACCTTTATAAGCTTCGATACTTTAATGCCTGTCAATAAGCCTTCCTCCTGACTTTTTTTTAATGCCAGACTCAGGCCTTCCATAAGTAAAATGAAAAGAAGCGGGGACAATGAGCATCCCGATCGAAGCCCTCTTCCACTATTGAAAAAACTAGCATAGGTTGTTGATGTGATGCAACCCATAATCCACTTAGTCAATTGCAAACCGAAACCACATTGAAGTAAAACCATCCTAAGGAAATACCAACTTACACAGTCATAAGCTTTCTTCAAATCAATCTTGAGTATTAATGCTTGGAGTTTTTTGTCTTTTATACTGTGTAGGCATTCCTGCACAATCCCGATTGCATATGTAATTTGCCTTCCTTTTAAAAACCCAAATTGTTCCTCAAACAAGGCATAGGACAAGATTGGTCTGATACGTTTAGAAATAATTTTAGAAAATATCTTATAGCAAAGATTACATAGAGAAATCGGGTGAAATTCCTCAAAGGTAGCAGGGCCATTTGCTTTCGGAATAAGTGCAATAA
Organism: Picea glauca; assembly: GCA_000966675.3. Classification (NCBI taxonomy): domain Eukaryota; kingdom Viridiplantae; phylum Streptophyta; class Pinopsida; order Pinales; family Pinaceae; genus Picea; species Picea glauca. The sequence continues at coordinate 79,014 of JZKD02S1726960.1, forward strand.
AAGTCAAATTAAGAGATCTTCTCACTTCTCCAGTCAAGCATGATTCCTCCACATCATCCAGTAAATATTTCGCAACCAATTCATAAAAATGTAGATAGAATTCCATAGTCCATCAGTTCGGGCTAGGAATTTTGTCTTTGGCAAAACCTTTTAACACCTCTAAGACTTCCTCCTTTGTAACAGGTTTTTCTAATAGCATAACTTCCTCCTCATTTACCATCCGTGGAAATAATCCCACCATTGCAACCTACTCCTCAATTGTATTGATGCTCAATTCTTTATAGAAAGTACTGAAATATATTTGTGCTTCCAAATTTATAGCATCCTGTCCATAATGTACTTGACCCGAATCATCTTTAACCTCCTATATATGTTTTTTGTTCCTCCTGTAGCTAGCGTAGTGATGAAAATATTTAGTACTTTTGTCCCCACTTTTGATCCATATAGCCCTTCTCTTCAAATGCCAGTTCTCCTCCTCAGCCAAGAGCAATTTATTTCCATCATTTTCAAAAGTTTTTAACCGTGATCTAATTTCAAGACAATGATCATTTTCTAGAAATTGCTTAGGAAGATGTGCTATATCCGTTTCTAGACTTTTAAAGGCTAAAAGTTCTTTCTTGTTTTTTTCAACCAGCCACATCTTTACCTGATCTTTCAACATAGAAATCTTCCTAGTCAGTCTATTTTGTGCTCCATACCCCTCTGCCTTCTGATGGTTACTCCAAACTAACCAAACTAGATCAAAAAATGACTCCTCTTATAAACAAACAGGGTTGAAGTTGAAGGGATAAGCCACCAGTTTATAACCATAATCTAACTAAAGTAACATTGATTCATGATAAGAAATGAAAGGGAACTCCACCCACGATCTATACTTTGCAGCATCACATAAGAGTGTTTCTGAAACATATGTTTTTTCTAGTCTTTTCTGGATCTCCTTCGTCCCTCTCCTGCCATTGCACCAGGTGGGCAATAGCATTGTAGGCATCACATCCACTAAATGGTTAGAAATAAAGGGATTTTAAAAAAAGTCTGCTAATAGATATGATAAGGCCACCTCACCCCACACTTCGTCGAAGCTAGTAGTAAAATTCAAATCCCCCGCAAGGATAAGATTCTCCTGTGCTAATAATACTTTAGCTTCCATCTGTTCCCAAAAATGTCTTCGACCCGAGCACGACCCATAAGCATTTATGAAACTGATCCTTTTTTTATCAGGAATATGGATACCTGTCAATAAAATTCCACCATCACTTAGAAAAGGTTGCATATCAAAAATATTAGGGTTCCAAGCCACCAGAAGTCCCCCCGACTTCCCAACAGAGCTAACAGCACTAATTGTAATATCCCCAAGGATGAGTCTTGTTGTAATCATGTTTATGAATTGTAAATCATGTTTTATAGGCTGGTGAACCGAGTATTGATAAGCTAGTAGGATTATGTGTTTATTAGGCCGGAGAGCCTAAGTGTTAAGGCCAAGAGCCTATTTTTGTAAATGTAATATGCAGAACATTAATAAAGAATAAACATCACTGCCTGCAGACTGGCCATGAAGAAAGAGTGATGGAGGACTAAGATTCTAAAAGGTGGGTAAGGGAAAAGGGTCTAAAAGGTGGGAAAGAGAGGCTAAGTGTTGAGACTAGGGGCTTAAGTCCTTGGGAATAATAATTTATTCTTATTCCAAAAACAATGAGAAATGTATGTTTTTTATCCTAAGTCCTAGGAGAGGCAATGCATGCAGCTCCATGTGTGAAAAAGGGAATGCATGCAGCTCCATGAAGACAAGTGTCGACCTGAGCACATGAGGTTAAAGGCTGGAGCATTAGCTGAGTTGGGGGTTGGTCCACCATTGTTACATCCATGATGCTAGTTTCTAAATCCTCTATCTGAAAAAAAAAATTCCTCTGCTTTGGAACCTCTGTTGTTTTACCCTCACGCAATTTTGAGAACTAAAATAGATGAATTGTTCTGTGTCTTCTGTGGAAATTGACACCGGGGAAATCGCCTGAGCATGATGTGTCTAGCATCTGGTAGTTTCCTTTTTGGATCTATACCCATCTATTGTTGCGACTGTCATCCATGCGTGAATGAGTGTTGATCTATGGTTGTTGTCATCTTCTGGACGTCCATACCCAATTTCTCATGTTGTTGCTATCACCTATGAGTTAGCCAAAGCTCTTGTTGTTGTTGTCAACCTGAAATTGTGGGAATTGGGTTGAAACTGGTTGAAGAAACGAGTTGTCAAGCCCGTGGTAGAAAGGGTAGGTTGTCAGGCTTGCGAGCAGCTCTCTTCAAGTGAGAGAGGTTGTCGGGAAGTGATTTTCTCTCAGAGAGAGTCCAGCACCAGCTATGGAGCTCTGAGACTTCCTGATCTGGCCTGTTGCCAAGGCCCAAAGAGGGAGGTGAAGCATCGATGGACTGTGCTTGTGAAGGTGTATATTCTTGGGAGAAACAGGTATGTGGGGAATGAGATTTCGTGATTAGTGGGAGTAAGAAGGCTCCTGGAGAGAATCCTTTCGGTTGCTCTATGCATTTTTCCTTTAACCTCAGTCTAGTCTAGGATTCCCTTACCTTGGGTGGAGCTTAGTCCCATCTTGGGGGTGACCCACTGTTGAGTGTGATGAGAAATGGCGTCTAAGGCTAGGAGGTTCGTGGAAGGTTTGCACATGGTTGGTGGGATTACCATAGTTTCGAAGATAAGTATCAGTTTGTGCTTAATATTATGTTTTGCATGTCTGTGATGATTATATGTTATCATGTATTCTATTGCACATATGAGTTATTGTTAATGTCCTTGATGATGTATATTAGCAGTAATCATGTGCTTACTCTGTATTGTTTTATTAAATATATTAATTAGATTTAATATGCATGTTATATATATATAAGTATGAGAATTTTTCCGTGTAGTAGTGTTTTCCCGGCCATGGGGTTTGATGGTCGGGGACGTTACAATATGGTATCATATCCATAGTTTCAATGTTGATCCTAGATGGTCCAGATAAGTGGTCTTTGGACCCAAGGTTTCAAGAGGAAATTGTGTTTGGAGGACTAATTTCGAACCTTATATTGTCTTTGAGTGCCAAGGAGTTACTTGGTCATGCTACGAAGCTCAAGAGGAATAATGGTAGAATAAAACCACAACCGTAGATCAGTGGTATGGAGAATATATAGACCATCAAATCCACACCCAGATACTTAGGAGAGTGCGTAGAAGAGATCAGATCTATGCCATCAGATCTGAGTGTCTAGACCAATAGTCGTTGGATCCAGGGAATGTGCACAAGGTTTAAAACCCTTTAGCATTGCACAGGCATGTGGATATCATGATACGTGAAGTTCTGAATTCATCAAGACTGTCCGTCGGGAGAATTCGTGAAACACGAATTCACGATTAGATCACAACCATTGATCAAGGAGAGATATGGACTGTTAATGGTCCAGGAAGGATTTAGACATTTCAGGGATCGGGAGAATGAAGGTGGAAGGTATTTTGACCTCGTGACACATGAAATGTTGATACGTGAAATCCTAACGAGATCTGAGTCCTTAGATCGTGGGGAAATCAGGACCGTCAGATTAGAAACTCTGAGATATCATCATTTCAGGAACCAGAAGTAGTGGGAGGTGCTGACACACAAACTCCCGAAGCCCAAAATCATGAAATTCCAAAGAGCTGAAGTGATGGATCGAGCTGACGTCACTGGGATGGACGAGGAAACATGGGATATGTGTCACGTGCCAGCAAGTCCTGAAGGAAAAAGTAGAAGAAGTGGGGCCAGATGGCATCGCCTAGAGTAATGTGGACCTTCTTAAGAGCAACACATGTCACCACCCTAGTTGGTGACAGCTGTGTTTTGGACCCAGGGACTAGAAAGGTCGGAAGTTCGAAAGTCAGGAATTGGAGAGGGAAGCAAGGGTGAGAGCCTCCAAGACTGAAATCCTGAAACCCTGAAAAACGAAACCCCGAAGTTTCGATTAGAAAACCTTGAGACATAGAACTTGGTCATGACCATGGTTGTGTGGGTTGGATATTTGAGAGAAAAGGGCTAAGGATTGAGTGCACTACAGAGCCGAATAGAGCTCAGAAAATTCACGGGAACTGAACGATTTCTTGAATCAAGTTGTTTATGAATGTTGTGGTATTTGTTAAGGAATAATGACCTGACAAATTATGGTTGTCTGCATGTTGTGTTCGTAGAGGTTTAACGAGTGCCAAAATAGATTAGAGTTTCCACTGAGTGCAAAGAAATGGAAGGAGCATGGACTTCTTCTAGTTTTGAAAATGAAGTTAAAGGAATGGATGTGTGTTTGGGAGTTGGAGAATCGAACTCCAATGGCCATGGAGAAGAGATAGATAAGGAAGGAAACATGAAGAATATCATTAAAGGATTGCAAAAGGATGCCCAAACTTGCCGAGAAGATAGCATAAATCTCAAAAAAGTTTAGGAAAAACAAGGCGAATTTAACATAAAGTTGTTAAAGAGTTTGGAGAGAATAGAAAAGAATTTGGATAAGGAGAGTGACTCGAGAAAAACAGGGAGTCACCAGACTTCTGAGGGAATAAGGTCAAGGAGTGTAGGTAGACACCATCATCACTCCCAAGGTCGCTCCAAGAGAAGGACACACAGTAGTTCAAGCCCGTCTCCTACCAGAAAACACAAGAGATATGGAGTGGATGAACTGAAGGGAGAAATGAACAATATTAAGCCTCCTATGTTTTATGGAGAACATAATAAGGAGGAATATGCCAAGACATGGTTTCTTGGCATGAGAAAATATTTCCAACTATAGAATTATTCCTCTCATGCAGAAGGAATAATTGTGATGTATCAACTGAAAGGAAAAGAATCCATGTGGTGGGATCAACTTGTGCAGGTGCAGCACATTAGAGAGAAGGATATCACTTGGAAGGAATTCAAGAGGTATTTCGAGAATAAATACTTGACTAAGATATATTATGACAGAAAGATGAAGGATTTCTTTGAACTCAATCTAGGCAACATGACCATTGATGAGTATGAATGAAAATTTTTGGAATTGTTGAAGTATGTTCCGTTCATCAAGGAAGAGACTGTCAATATTCAGAGGTATCTAAGTGGGTTTCCACCTTCCATTGGTGACAAGATCCAGTATGATGACCCTAAGACTATGGAATAAACAATAAGAAGAGTGAAATTCTTATATGAATAGCAAAGAGAAAATATTGTCTTTCGGAAGGCTTGGGATGACTAGAAGAAGTTTAAGAAAGAGCAGATGCAGAAAGGAAACAAACCTCCCTTTTTCAGAAATAGTCCTCAAGGATAGCCATCATTTAGATAGTTGAGAATGGCTAACGTAGGGGAACAAAGGCCAAGACAAATGCCCATTGAGTGTTGGGGTTGTCAGGGGAACCATATAAAGTACAGAGATTGTCCCCAAAAAAATGGCAAATTGAGAGTTGTCCATAATCTTTACCAAGATGAAACAGTGGAGGACATGGACAGTAGAATGCCAAGGATCTATGCAAGCATGAACAACAAGAAAGATGAATTTTAGTCGCACGTGATTAAAGTAGAAGGTATGATTAACAACCAACCATTTACTATTTTAATAGATTTAGGGACTAGCCATAGTTATATAGATCCTAGAGTGGTGGAAAGCTTGCATTTGTAGAGAAGAAAACATGAAAAATATTGCTTAGTGCAAATGTCTACAGAAGCCAAGAGGAAAGTCACTAAGTTGGTTAAGTCATGTCCAGTAGACATGAATGGACTAGGCACAAAGGTTGAATTGAATATTTTGCCTTTAGGTTCTTATGACTGCCTAATTGGGATGGACTGGTTGGACCAACACCATGCCATCTTGGATTGTCATAACAAGGCATTCACTTGCCTGGATGAGGGAGGGAATCGGAAAATAGTCCAAGGAATTCAGAGAGTTGTTTCTATCAGAGAAATCTCAGCAATGCAGTTGAAGAAATGCTATAGAAAAGGTTGTCAATTATTTGCATCCCATGTGGAGGAGGAATCTAAGGATGAGGTGTCAAGTATCAAAGACCATGTGGTACTAAAAGAGTTTGAAGATGTATTTCAGGAGGTACATGGACTGCCTCCGAAGAGAGATATTGACTTCTCTGTAAATTTGATGCCTAGAGCAGCTCCAGTGTCGAAAGCTCCTTACAGAATGAGTACGCCAGAGCTGAAAGATTTGCAATTGTAGCTTGAAGAGCCTCTGAAGAAGGGGTATATATACCCAAGTGTGTCACCTTGGGGATCCCCGGTCCTGTTCGTGAAGAAGAAGGATGGAACACTAAGATTGTGTATCGATTTCAGACAATTGAACAAGGTAACTGTAAAGAACAAGTATCCTCTGTCGAGGATTGATGACCTCTTCAATCAGTTGAAGGATGTGAAGATATTTTTGAAGATAAACCTCAGGTCAGGATATCACCAGGTAAGGATAAAGTATGAATACATCAGCAATACCAACTTAGAACAAGGTATGGTCATTATGATTTCACATTGGTGCCATTTGGGTTGTCAAATGTACCCGATGTTTTTATGTGTCAGATGAATGGTGTATTCAGGGTCTATTTGGACAAGTTTTTCATAGTCTTCCTGGATGACATTCTGGTGTATTCCAAGTCAGAGGAAGAGCATGAAAAACATCCGAGGATGGTGTTTCAAGTGCTAAGAGAGAACCAACTGTATGCCAAGTTGAGCAAGTGCTCGTTTTATCAGGAGCAGATCCATTGCTTGGGGCATATTATTTTGAAGGATGGGATAGTTGTAGACCCTAAAAATATTGAGGACATTAGAGGATGGTCAGCACCAAAGAACGTGACAGAAGTTAGATCCTTCATGGATTTAGCTAGTTATTATAAAAGGTTTATCGCAGGGTTCTCAAGGATAGCTCACCTTATCACTTCCTTGCAAAGGAAGGAGAAGAAGTTTCAGTGGATAGAGGAATGTGAGAAAAGCTTTCATCAATTGAAGAAACTATTAACCAGTGCTCCAATCTTGAGGATTTCAAATCCAAATGAATATTTCATGGTATGCACTGATGCATGCAAAGAAGGACTGAGAGGAGTCCTCAGTCAGAATGGATTCGTAGTTTGTTATGAATCCAAAAAGTTGAAAGAGCGTGAAATGAACTATGCCACTCATGATTTGGAGTTGGCAGCCATAGTACATGCTCTAAAGAAGTGTAGGCATTACCTCATGGGAAGGAGGTTTGAACTAAGAACATACCATAACATTCTGAAGTACGTGTTTGATCAGCCAACCTTGAACGCTAGATAGATTAGGTGGTTGGAATTTCTCTGTGAGTATGATTTTGATATCAAGCATATCAAAGGGAAGGAAAATAAAGTGGTTGATGCACTTAACAAGAGAGCACATGAATTACATGTTACAGCCATTAGCATGTATTGAATTGATATAAAGGGTAGAATTTTGGAAACTACAAATGCAGATTTGCAACACATGGAGCTGGTAGCAAAGCTACAACATGGTGAGATGCCACAAAAGTGGAAAATTATAAATTGGAAACCGATAGAACACTTCTGTACAAAAATAGAATTTACGTACCTAATGTCCAAGACTTGAAACATATGATTTTGCATGAAAGGCATAATGTGCCTTATGCAGGGCACCCTGGATACCAGAAAACTGTGGCAGCAGTCAAGAGCCATTACTTTTGGCCAGGTATGAAGAAAGAGATTTATGAATACATCGCCAGATGTATGGAGTTCCAGAAAGTTAAAGATGATCACAGACACCCAGTAGGGTTACTGCAACCTTTACCCATTCTTGAGTGGAAGTGGGAAGTGGTGATAATGGACTTCATCATAGGATTGCCCAAGACCGTCAACCAACATGATTTAATTATGGTGGTGGTGGACAAGCTTATGAAAGTTTCCCATTTCATTTCGTTAAAGACTACTCACAAGGCAGTGGATGTTGCCGACATATTTATGAAGTAAGTGGCATGATTGCACGAAATTCCCAAGACAATTGTATCCGACAAAGACCCAAAATTTACCTCAAATTTCTGGAAGGGGTTGTTAAAAGGATTCAGAACGAATCTTCATTTCAATACAACTTATCATCCTAAGTCTGATGGACAGATAGAGAGGGTGAACAGAGTAATAGAAGACATGCTAACGATGTATGTGATGGACAAACCATCAAAATGGGAAGACTTCCTTCACTTGGTAGAATTCGCCTACAACAATGGGTATCAAGCATCATTGAAGATAAGCCCATTTGAAGCACTTTATGGAATAAAGTGAAATACTCTAGTAAGCTGGGACAACCCAGCTGATAGGGAAATAGTTGGGCCAGAGTTGCTTGAGGAAAAGGAAGAACAGATGCTAAAAATTAAACAGATTTTGAAAGCTGCCAAGACAGGCAGAAAAGTTATGCTGATAAAAATAGAAATCACAGAGAGTTTAAAGTGGTTGATCATGATTTCCTAATACGGTCCCAAGGACATGACATGGGAGAATGAAGATGTTATGCACGTAGAATATCCACATCTTTTTGAAGATTTTTGAAATCTTACTGAGGCTATGTAAAAGATGCACTGAGGACAGTGCAAAAATAAGGGGAGGGGATTGTAATATCCCCAAGGACGAGTCATGTTGTAATCATGTTTATGAATTGTAAATCATGTTTTATAGGTTGGTGAGTCAAGTATTGATAAGATAGTAGGATTATGTGATAATTATGTCGGAGAACCTAAGTGTTAAGGCCAAGAGCCTATTTTTGTAAATGTAAATGCGGAACATTAATAAAGAATAAACATAGCTACGTCCAGACCGACCACAGAGAAAGAGTGATGGGGGACTAAGCTTCCACAAGGTGGGTAAGGGAAAAGGGTCTAAAAGGTGGGAAAGAGAGGCTAAGTGTGGAGCCTAGGGGCTTAAGTCCTTGGGAATAATAATCTATTCTTATTCCAAAAACTATGAGAAATGTATGTTTTTTATCCTAAGTCCTAGGAGAGGCAATGCATGCAGCTCCAAGTGTGAAAAAGGGAACGCATGTAGCACCAGAAAGACAGGTGTCGACCTGGGCACATGCAGTTAAAGGCTGGAGTGTTAGTTGAGTTGGGGGTCAGTCCTCCATTGTTGCGTCTGTGCTGTCGATTTCTGGATCCTCTATCTAAAAACCATTTTTCCTCTACCTTGGAACCTCTATTGTTTTACCTTCATGCAATTCTAAGAACTAAAACTAGTGAACTGTTTTGTGTCTTCTGTGGAAACTGACACCAGGGAAATCTCCTTAGCATGTTGTGTCTAGCGTCTGGTCGTTTCCATTTTGGATCTATACCTATATACTGTTGTGACTTTCATCCTTCCATGAATGAGTGTTGAACTGTGGTTGTTGTTGTCTTCTGGACGTCCATACCCAGTTTTTCCTGTTGCTACCATCACATGTGACTTAGCCAAATCTCTTGTTGTTGTTTTCAACCTGAACTTATGGGAATTAGGTTGAAATTGGTTGAAGAACCAGGTTGTCAGGCCCGTGGTAGAAGGGGTAGGTTGTTAGGCTTACGAGCAGCTCTCTTCATGTGAGAGAGGCTGTTGGGAAGTGATTTTCTCTCAGAGAGAGTCCAGCACTAGCTACGAAGCTCTAAGACTTCCTGATCTATCCTGTTGTTGAGGCCCAGAGAGGGAGGTGAAGCACTGACGAACTGTGCTTGTGAACGTGTATACTCTTAGGAGGAACAGGCATGTAGGGAATGAGAGTCCGTGAGTAGTGGGTGTAAGAAGGCTCCGAAAGAGAATCTTTCCAGTTGCTCTGTGTAGTTTTCCTGTAACCTCAGTCTAGTCTAGGATTCCCTTACCTTGTGTGGAGCTTGGTGTTAGAATATAAAGGATTGTGCTCGTTTAACCATTGACGATACCCTCTTCACCCAACCACGGGCCTTAAGCCACCCTCTGAGCACCTTGACCTTAACCGAGAAGAGAATTCTAGCTGCAATCTATAGCCAAGAGAGGCTAAATGCACCAAGAAAAAGAATAGAAACTAAACTGAACAGATGATCCCACCCAGAAGCTAGCGCACCACTCTCCCAGCTTTCCCAGAAAACCTGTGCACCAAACTACTGCTGCCTGCAACTGCCTGCGTGGATATTGCTCTCACTGCAACTGCTGAGATGACAAATAATGAAACTGGCGCCCTGTATTTATAATGGACTGCCCAGTCTAACTGGGCCGACTTCTTCTTCTGGGCATCAATAAACTCAATATAAATATATTTGTTCAGTCGACAACCTATCTAGGGTTTCTTTCAATTATTTGCTTCCTTCCGGAGGATTCTAGTCTCATCATAGGTCATCATAGAGGTTCATACCTCCCGAAGCTACCATAATATTAACACTCCCTCCTAGCTAGGGAGGTATGGTCTTGAGCACAACAGACCATTCAACTGGTAGCACCACGAGCACCTGTCATTATTATCCGACTGGATAATCTCCTATGACAATTGGTACAATATCAATTTATAGAACACACCTGTGTCTATTCCAGTAGTACAAGACTACTCAGACTTTGTAAAACACAATCACAAACTGTCCTTCATAACAAATAGCAACTTGCATATAAACAATGTTATGATAAAAATTGTATCATCTGGGCCAATATTTCACTCACATCTGTGAGATCTGAAAGAATGTATGCCACCACAGTAGTCTTCATCTGCATATAAACAAGGTTATAATAAAATTGAATCATCTGGGCTAGTATTTCACTCACATCTGTGAGATCTGAAAGAATATCTGCCCTCATTATAGAATATCAACACTGGGTTATCTTCCCCATTCTTCTCAACCAAGGAAGAAGGATTGTTTCTGATTTCTGAACCTGGACCATTTCCCACCCTGGGCCATTCTTCTAAAACTAAACAAAGTGTAACCTGGAGAGAATGAGTTTTCCCTCGAGAAATTCTTGGACCATTCCTTACCCTGGGCCATTCCTCCGACACTAAACAAAGTGTAACCTAGAGGGAATGAGTCTGCCTTAAGGAATGATTGTCCTGGACTATTCCCCACCCTGGGCCATTCTTCCGACACTAAACAAAGTGTAACCTGGAGAGAATGAGTCTGCCCTCAAGGAATAACTGTCCCTGATTGTTGAGCCTGGACTACTCCCCACCCTGGGCCATTCCTCTGACACCAAACAAGGTGTAACCTAGAGCGAATGAGTATGCCCTCAAGGAGTAACTATCCGGACCATTCCCCACCCTGGGCCATTCCTCCGACACCAAACAAGTGTAACTTGGAAAGAATGAGTCTTCCCTCGAGGAATGTCTATCCTGCATCAACCTCCAAATGGATGATTCTTTGAAACTGCTCACAACTGTGAACTTTGAAAGAATTATTTCCCGGCGAGGCAGACCATTCTACTTGACCACTACTCAGAGTGACTGCCAAGAAGAATGATTGTCCTAGACCACTCCCCATAATGGGAAGTCGTTGTCTATGATACATCAGAAATCAGTCTGCCTCCCATGTTAACTACAATGGGAAGCCACTGTCCGTCAAAAATCTCAATCCACTTTCCGAACAGGAAAGCATCTGTCCAATCTGAACTCTTACAAAAATAAATAACATTTTCAATTCTCCCTCCTAACTGGAGAGTTATTTTAATCACATAAATAAACATTTTTGCGTACCTTCTCTATCCTGGAGAGTCTTCCCCTTCAGCTAAGGGAGTTATTTCCACAATCCCCATCTTCTCTCAAAAATATGCAAACTTGATTCTGGAAAGAGGCTTTGTAAGGATATCTGTTGTCTGCTCATCAGTGGGGATATACTCGAGATTTACCTTTCCTTCCTGGACTTTATCTCAAATAAAGTAATATTTGATCTCAATGTGCTTCGACCTTTCATGAAACATTGGATGCTCGGATAATCTTATACAAATCTGATTATCACAATATATTGTGGTCGATTCTGGAGTCTGGTCAAATAAATCAGATATTAACTTCCATAGCCATACTTCTTCTGTGCATGCTTCATAAGCTGCCATATACTTTGCTTCTACTGTACTAAGTGTGATAGAATTCTGCTTCCTGTTGCTCTAAGATATCATAGCGGGGCCCAACATGAAACACATACCTAAAGTACTCTTTATGTCTTCTGCACTTCCTGCCCAATCAGATTCTGTGAATCCATGAAGTTGGATATCGCTGGATGCGGTATATCTTAAACCATAGTTTATTGTCCCACGAATATATCTTCAGACATGCTTTGTAGCTATCCAATGCTCTTGTCTCGGTTCCACCTGGAACTGACTTAATGTATTTACAACAAAGCAAATATCTGGTCGAGTATTTACCAAAAACATCAGTGATCCAATTAGCTACTGATATAGAAATGGATCTACTAGATCAGAATCTAGGAATTTTACTTTTCTTATATCCGCATTCATAGGAGTGTCCATGGACTTACAGTCCATCATTCCAAACTTCTGAAGGATTTTTATTGCATATTTTCCTTGTCCAAGGAATACTTCACCACGCTTCTGCCATACTTCTAGTCCCAAGTAAGAGTGCATGACACCTAGATCTTTCATATCAAACTCAAAGGCTAAATCCTTCTTGCACTGAATGATTAGAGATTCTTCACTTGTTATGAATAGATCATCAACATATAATAGTAGAATTACAAGTGCATTGTTCACTACTTTGTAGTAAAGGTTTGGATCTGCATGACTCTTGGAAAAACCAAGTCTGGTTAGATAACTGTCCATCCTGGCATACCAAGCCCTTGGAGCTTGCTTGAGTCCATATAGAGCTTTCTTCAGTCTGTAAACATGAGTATCTCTGGAGTGTACCTCGAATCCTTGAGGTTGTTCAATATATACTTCTTCTTCAATGGCTCCATTGAGAAAGGTTGTCTTTACATCCATCTGGTGTAGATTCCATCCCATGGAAGTGGCAAGAGATATAATAGTTCTGATGGAGGTATACCTTGCCATCGGAGCAAAGGTTTCGTCATAGTCTTCTCCCTCCTTCTGGGAGAACCCTCTGGCCATGAATCTTTCCTTATATTTATCCACGCTTCCATCTGCTACATGTTTGATATTGTATACCCATTTTGAAGTTACAACTGATTTTTCTTTAGGTCTGGGTACAATTTCCCATACTTCATTTCTCATAATGGACTGGTGTTCTTCTGCCATAGCTTCTTTCCATTGTTCCTTTTTAACTGCTTCTTCAAATGTAGTAGGTTCTTCATCTAGAAGTTTTGTCATGTATGTTGCATAACTTGAGAATCTTTTCGGTCTTTTAGTCTTCCTAGATGTTCCTTCTTTCTGCGTCTTGTAAGGTGGCTTCAAGAAAAGATGGTCTTTTCTTGTTCTTTGGTATATTATCTGGATCAGCATTCTCACATATCTCCATAGGTTGATCCTTTTCATTATTTTCACCTTCTGTGTTTTCTTCATTTAGTTCTTTTGTTTCTTCTTCTTCTATAGTTTCTTCAATAGATTTTATGAAGGCCATTCTTTCATTGAATGTTACGTCTCTGCTTACTTCTATCTTGTGTTGATCTGGAATATATATTCTGTAG
>JZKD02S1726971.1:36149-51474 GCA_000966675.3 Picea glauca
GGTGATCTGAAAAATACCTCGACTGTCATTTCGAAGCCCGAACAGACATCATGTAACCAATGTAATGTGTGGCTAGAGCGCTACTATACCGACATTCCCTTATTATAGTCGAAAATCAAATCTTTAGAGAACCAAGTCACAGTGTTTTCGAGGGAAAGGGACAGACTTCAAGCTAATGACAAGAAGCAGAAAACCACTGGTTCGATCATTTTTAGGAATGTCAAGTCGGCGACAGCCTTCATCAATTCCAAACTATCATGACCAAGTCATTTCTGTTATCCAGGTATGAATTTCAATATCAATTTCGCTTTATGAATTGCTTGAATTTATATAATGAATTGGTTTCTGAGTTTCGATAAGTCTGTTTATTATTCGAAATGACTTTGTCATAGTTTGATTATCAAAAACGGTTAGGTTGTGGATCCTATACAGTAGGTTCATTTTACTAAAATTAAATGTACATATGATTTGGTTATGCAATTTGTCATGCCCAGTTTAGTACAAGCAACTCATCGATTTTGATTCGGTTTGGTTTGTTTGTGAATCAATTATGTTTGATAGTCGATTTGGTATGATTTTAATTAGTTTCGTTTTCTCCTAATAAACTCAAAACGACTCTGTTCTGTATTGAATTAGTAATCTCAATTGGATTTTAATTATATTTGACCTATGTGAAAGATCTACTTGCTATAATCGTGGACTTGTGTTGATTCATAATGGATGTAACAAACACAAATTGTTTCTATTCGTTTTGATTTGATTGATGCATGTCTTGAGTTAGCACAATTTCTTGTTTTGAGTTAGATTGATATCGAAAGTAGATTTGATATTGCTCCATTGGTTTTGATTTTCAAAAAACGATTTTGTCTCTATTGGATTTGTATGAGAAAACTTGGCTAATAGTTCATTTTTGAAATTGATTCAAGTAATGATTTCATTGAATGTCAATCGATTTTGTCTACCCCCAATTGGAAATAAAAAATGATGGACGAGTCCCACAAATCCTGTTATCAACTGATTAATTCTATTATGATTTCATTTGTGATAATTTGCATACCAGTTTTTTATTTGATTCGCCAATAGCATGGATCGTTTGTCTATGTTTAACATAGTGATATCAATTTGAGAAAACGATCCTGTTGATTTCATTTGGATTCGAAGTGATTTTGTTAATGGTTGGTGCAACACAAACTGTTGGTTTTGATTTCAATTGGTCCATGAAACGATTTCATTGTTGTTGAGTTATCCAGTATGATTTTGTTAACCCGAATTGGTGATATAGAATTAAAGAGAGTGTATCCATCTTTGTTATCATTTGGTTGAATACGATTTAGTTTGTTCAATTTGTATACAAGTGTTAATTTGAATGATGTTTTTAGCAATCAAATATTTTTCAATGGTTTGAATATATTTTCTAAGATTCGAATTGATTTTTAAAACGATTATGTGTTTGATTTAGACCAGCTACAGAATCGCAAGATTCTGTAGCTAGTCTTAGAAATTAGATTTTTGTTAATTTTATTAATAAAATATCCTCTAATATTGTCTATTCTTGTCCTTGTTCAAGCACATACGAATGTCTATGATCAATTGGGCATGTTGTGGCAGTCTAGGAGATATTTGTGTGATATAGTTTTTATTTTAGGTTGTTAGTTTAATCAAACTTGGGATATTTTCCCATATTTGTGTAAACAGTTTTGATAACTTCCATAGGGATGTTTTACCCTGTGTAAGGTCTTTAAATACTTGTCATTTTTGTAATAAACATCATCATCCTCACTTGTGGGAGAACCAAACTATGGATTTATGACTTAGACTGAGACGAAAGTTGATGTCTTGTAACAGCTTCCGCTTTCAATATATCAAACTTTTGTTTCAAGTTTTATGCATATCAGTTAGCAGTTGATTATAGACTACTTTAGCTATCATAATCTATTGCAGGATGATATGATTTGATTAATGTGCTATCCATATCTGATCTCTTTCATTATTTAAAAGTACAGCAATTACTTTGTTTTAGTTAATGAATCACAGATTTCTCTTCTTCGTTAATTGAATTATTTTGTATAGATATTTGCATACAGATTTATCTAACTGTGAAGATTGATAAATCATAAGGTTGCTGTAAATTTTTATGTCTTGCTTGTTCTGTAATTATATTTGAAGAGCATAGTTGCTTCTAGTTTACAAGAAGCTCGTGGATAATTCGGTGCAGGTTTCCTCCCTCCAATCAGCTCAGACAATCATCGCATACACAGGACAAACCTGAAGCGTTACTTCAGGTCATTTTTTTATTTAGTATTTAGTAGTTAATTTGTTAGTATAGTATAAGTAGTTTAGTTAGATATATGTATAATTTAGATTCGTAGTTAGAGTTATTATTTTAGTTGCTTAGTTTAGTTAGTTTTATGTTATTTCTTTTTCATAAAATTATAAAATCAAAAACAATAGTCTTGTTGTCTTAGGACAGATTACAAATGAGTTTTTCAGGTTTTCATTCAAATCTGTAATTTGTAAATGTTGTACATTTGTAAATTAATTTGACTCTATTAGTAATAAAACATTTGATTTTATAGAATTATAGTTGTGTAGTATTAGATAGTAGATTGTATATATAATAGTTAGATTAGTTTATTAGTTTGTTTTAATTGTTATTTTTCCTTTAGATTAGTTAATTTAGAGTAATTTTCTTTTTTGTTTTCTTAGGACCTTAGATCGGCCAACGGAGCTGCTAAACCCGTCAGGGTGGGTTATCCCAAACAGCTTAGGTTATTTAGACAACCCCGGACCGGATCCACTCTCCCAGTTGACGGACGGTCAATTTCACCCATCAACAGGTTCCTATGGTTCCTTCTTCTCATAGAAAGTTTCTCACCAATCTTTGACATGGAGAATGACTTTGAGGAGTGAAAAAGTAATATTTTCTCTATTCGAGAAGTTATGGAAAGAGAAATACTCTTCTAGTAGATTCAACCATTTTTCTACAACATCTGTGTCTATCTAACCTTCAAATATAGGAATATCGAAGTTGATTTTTACCTTGAAGGGGGCAGAGCCTCCGTTTGAGGAAGATGTGTCACCTGTTGGTAGTTGTCAAAGGATTTACACAAAAATATCCATCATCATTCCTCTGTTGTGTGAGGGATTCCTCGAGAAACATTTTGAAGGGATATCCTCTCCCATCATCTTTATTTTCTCTCACCATGAAAGATTTCTTGGGTGTGTGAGAGATTTTGTCCTCAAGAGAAACAAGCTCGAGACCCAATTCTTTATACCCTCACCTCATTGAGGACATGCCTTAAGAACAACAAGGAGAATACCTCTATGATACCATTGATCCGAATTTTATGAGAGAATGAAATGAATACATATTATTATCAAAATATGCTTAACACAAAATAACAAATATACAGTAGGCTGGTTTCTATTCAATAAGGAAATAACCTGAAACTGTAAAATGCAGCAGAAAACAAGCTTGCTAGAATGGTGTCGTCTTATATCTAAGAAGAGATGTGACAATTGCGCTCATTCACAAGAAGATGATTACAATGAGACTCTCAAGGCCTTTTTAAAATAAACAAGAATTTCAAAAACCCTAGACATCGAAAAACCTAACTCTAGGAGATGAAGCACCAAAAGTCATGTGGGCCCCGTTTGGGTAAGTTAGCACATCAACTTCTCGGGGTCGTAACTTTTGCATACGATCCTCGTTTTAGGTGCATGATATCTCGTTGGAAAGGTCTATCCGAGGAATATACATTTTTAGGGCCTCAAAATGGCCCCAGAATTCAGGGACCCGAAAACTAGGAAAAAACTGTCGAACTGGAAACCTGCCAAAATGAGATAGTTGGAGTAGGTGGGAGGCCACAAACATCCATCTGGATCAATAAATATCTAAAGGAAATATGATACCCCTTATGTCTTTGGTACTACACCATGGTTGGATGATAAGTAAAACAAATTTTTAATTTCTTTCATGGATTTGTTTATGTGCATGCCTGCAAAACATGAGAAAATATGAGAAATAACTAATAATGAAGAAAAATGAAAATTCAAGCAGAGAATAAAAGAATGGAGGAATGGTAGAATTATCTTCTTTAAATTCCAACACTCAATGCACCTGCAAGGAAACACAAGGTAAAATCATCAATTTGTCCTAAAACTCATTTGAAAGACTTCTCGTGACAAAGAATGCATATGTTATGTTTAGATGAGGATGGAGACCAAATTTGTGAGAATGATTTTGGCCATCCCCTTGATTTTGTCAATTAAGTGCCATTCCTAGCATGTTTAATGTTGCATTTCCAAATCCAAAATTGTGAGTCATGTAATGAAGCTATGTAGGATACTTGATTATGATCTTTCATATTTATATAGAGCTCAACATCATTGCCATGTGATCTAGTTTCCCTTTTGTTACAACTTCACGCCAATCTCATGTGTGCATGCCGATATGTTATTCCATCCTTCTTGTCAATTGACTTCTTGGATTTTGTACATCCTCACATGTGTTATTGTATGGTTATTCTCTAAACTATTCTTTCAATGTCACATGTGAATGTGAAACAAGACACCTACACACATGACATGAAACCATGTCAAATCCTAAAACGATGTAAGAAAATTACCATTTGAATTGATTAGAGAACCATGACAATTTCATGTAGAGACAATGATATTCCAACAAGATGATTTTTCAAAATACAACCATGTTTAATACAATAGAATGCAATCATTTTCAATGCATAGGAAAGATTCCATCAAGCACAACTAGGTAAGACCAAGACATGATGAGGCACACATATATGCATTTAATCACAAGGTTAAACCAATCTATGTGTATGTTCAAACTTCTCATGCAATTTAAAGACAGCATAAAGGAATATAAATGAAGAAAACTTGTTAGGATATTTAGACACTTAGAATTCAGTTAACATATACTTGGTCTAATGTGCATTAGGTAAAAGTGTGTTTCTTACTATGTTTCTTTAGTATGCATTAGTATGCATTTGTAGTTAGGAAATCCTATGGTCACAATATGTTCTGGACATAGAGTGATCTGACGGTTCATATTCTCCTCGATATTAATGACTACATTGATTCGTGGCTTAACACTTGATTGGTCCATGATCTCCATTTAAAGAGAATGGAGGGTCATTTGTCGATGATCAATTGTGAGAAACTCTCTTGTAAAATCTCTCTATAATCTTTTTCTTTTGCATTAATAAACTACTCCAAGTGGTCGCGTTGGCTAGGGTCATGGATGTTTCCCCGTAGGGGTTTTACCACGTCAAAACATCGGTATGCTGATATTTGATCTGGTTGTGTGAGTGCTTATTAAATTTGTTCATCCTCTATTGGAATACATGTGTTTTCGAACATGGTATCAAAGCATGTTTGAAGACTCACTCCTGTTGTAGATCGAGATCATGAAGACGAGTTGCCTCATCTCTGGTTTCTTCCATTTTTGTACATTTATGGGATGAGAGGACTATTCCATTGCATCCATAGTGCTCATTTCATTCAGGAATGCTTTTCATTTCACTCGAAAAGGTTTTTTTTTCCAAAGATACAACCATTTCAGTCAGATCCTGAGGTATAAAGCCCGAATATGCCCTTTTAAAATTTTTGCAAAGTATTATTTTGGTTTTATTTCAATTTTATATTGTTTGTTTCTAGGTTTCTAATCTTTTATATCTATGTATTCTCTTTTCCCTATGCCTTGTGCGATCTCGAAAAATCAGAAACATAGAGGAAAAGGTGCATTTTTCAGGTAAGCTAACTGAGATCTAGCCCTTGTTGTCATCGGGAAGTGAAATTTGTTTCTTGTGTGAAAATAATTTCTTTTTAGCACTCTCTCCAAGACCGCCTTCAACAACAACCCCAATCCTCCTTCTAAACAATACAACATGTTTTTCTATCTCACTTGGTTAAAATTTGCCTTATTAAGTAAGAGGTCTTAAGTTCAAGTGTATTTTTTGTTACTTTTTTAGAAAAAGTTCATGCATCCATTGTAATTTGTATTTCAGTTCAAGTATAAAAATGAATAATTGTAAGTAACTTTAATATTTTATTTTAAAGTTATTTGTTTTGCATGCAACTTTCTTTTATAAAGTAACTTCATTGTAAAAGTGATCCCTGCTTCTTTTTATAAAAGTGGGTCACTTCGTAAAACAACTTATTTATAAAAGTGAGGTTATTTGAAAGGGTATCACCACGTGAACCAACTTCTACTTGCCACGTGGGTCTTTGGTTACCATTTATGTTTTTTTTTTAAAGGGAATAAATTTCACATCCGAAGTCTGTTTTGAGTGTCGTTTTTTTTAAACCGCCTAATTTTTCAAGATATTTCCATCCAATTCATCAGTTTCAATTTTTAAATCCATATTATCTACATATTTAATATGTCTTCTTCTATTGATATTTTTCTTACCAATACCAATTACTTCCAATGGAAATACCATATGGAGGGTTTATTAAGTAAAGGCCTATATTGGATTACCTTGGGAAAGGAAAAAGAACCCACTGATGATGAAAAGAAAGCCAAATGGGCTAATAGGAACGATGAAGCACGTGGACTGATCAGAATGTCCATCTCTCCTTATTTAAGGTTCCACCTTCAAGAAATTGATCAACCCGATGAAGCTTGGGAAAAGATTGAATTTGTGTTTGGTAAACACAATATTATTCGAGCACATCCATTAGAAAATCATATATTGACTTTAAGTCTAAATTATTTTTCTTGCATTGAATACTATCAATCTAAGTTTAAAACTCTTATAATTTTATGTGAAGAATGTAGTATAAAGCTGGAGGAAGAGCATTGCATCTATATTATTATTTCTAAGCTAGGTAGTGCATATTTTGTGTTTGTATCTACCTTTTATGCCATGACAAAGGCTCTAGGGAAAACTTATCGAAAACCCACTCTTGAGTCCTTTGTGATGCTTTGATTAGAGAGAAAGATAAAATTGTTCAACTTGGAGTATTGAACACTACAGGTACCTCCAACAAAGCTTTAGTATCCCAGCAGAAAGATAAACTAAATAATCCTAAGAAGCAACATCCTCGCGACAACAACAAGCAAAACTAGGGTCCCAAACCCACTCAAACAACTTCAGCTCCTAATGGCAACAAATGAGAAAAATCTAAAAATAAGAAGAGTGACGGACATTGCAACTTTTGTGGGAAATATAGGAATGATGAGTCCAAATGTTTCAAGAAGATGGAAGTGATGAAGAAGCACAACATCAACATTGATTCTACTTATTCTTCTTCTCATGGACATGCAATTTCTGCTTCTAGTTTATCCTTCAGTGAAACATATACTTATTCTTATGAGTCACTTATTGACTTTGGAGAATATTATCATATGGCTAAGGAGAAAGCCATATTTTCCACTCTAAATGAATGTAACACCAAGAAAATATTTGTTGGTGATGATAGATCCCTTAGTGTTGTAGGATCTGGAACGGTTCAGGTAGATAATGGTCATTTCAATGATGTATTATGTGTTTCAAGTCTTTCATGTAACCTTTTATTAGTTTATCAAATCAATCATTCAAGTGAAGGTAAAATTGTAGAGTTTTCACCTCACCAAGTTGTAATCAAGGATCTCAAAGATCCTCAACATGTTCTTGCAAATAGAATTGTTGATGATATTACCAGTTTTTACAAGTTTGACAACTTTGGGTCATCATCTTTTCGATCAGTTTTTGTTGCTGATAGCAATGACTTGAGAAAACTTTGGCATGAGCAGTTTGGTCACCTAAACTATCGGTCATTGCAACAACTATGTGATCAACAGATGGTGACTAGTCTTCATCTTGTTTCGTGTAGAGATGGTGTTTGTGCCAGTTGTGTTCTCAACAAACATCATCGAGACAGTTTTGACAAGCNAATGGAGGTGAATATGTGAACAATAATTTTACAAGTTACTGCACTACATAGGGCATCCAAATGCAACACATTGTTCCATATACACCACAACAAAATGGTGTTGCTGAGAGAAAGAGTCGCACATTAAAAGAAATGGATAATTGTATGATCCAACCTAAGGGATTAAGTCTAAATTATTGGGTGGGAGCCATCAACTGTGCAAATTACATAGTAAATCACACTCCCACAAAAGCTCTTAAAAGTATAACATCCGAAGAAGCATGGACTAAAATTAAACATGATGTAAGTCACTTATGTATATTTGGAAGTATAGCATGGGCTCACATTACTGATGAGAAAAGGAAATCATTGCAACCTAAAAGTGAGAAGTGTGTAATTTTTGGTTATTTTGAAGATGTCAAAGGTTACAAACTTCTTCAACCACATTGTAATGAAATTATTTTTAGAAGATATGTTAAATTTGATGAAAACATCTTGGCATACGAGCCTAATTTGGTGATTGTGCCTTCTTTGGCCTGCGATCCATCTTCAACATCTGTGCCTTCTTCTATTCCTATTCTAGTTTCTTCTTCAGATGATGACAGTGAGGATGAAATTACACCTCTTCCTACTCACCTTCCTCTAGATGAGTCCATTGAACCTGAACCAACACCAACACCACCGCTTCCTAGATGGGTCTGTTCAACACGAGAAGCAGTTGGTGATCTTGTCAGTGATCCTTCATATCAATGTCAAAAACATTCACAATTATAGCGAGCCTCTTCTCTTTTGGATCAAGTTTTAGATAATCATGATCCATAAACATTTGTAGAAGCTTCAGGTCATCCATATTGGGATATAACAATGAACGAAGAGGCTCGTTATTTAATTGCAAACGATACTTGGGATCTTGTACCTCTTCTGAAAGGAATAAAATTGTCATATGTAAATGGGTCTCCATAACTAAGTATGCATCAGATGGAAGTATTGAAAGACACAATGATCGGTTAGGTTACAAAGGATTTTCCCATGTTTAAATAATTGACTATAATGAAACCTTTTCCCTTGTATCCAAAATGAATTCCATCCACCTTGTTCCTGCCCTTGTTGCCTCACATAAATGGGAGGTCCATCATATGGATGTTAAATCCTCCTTCTTGCATGGGTATTTGCAAGAAGAAATATACATGGAACAACCTCCTAGCTATGTCCAGAATGACTCTAGCCTTAAGAAATCTCTTTATGGTCTTAAGCAAGCTCCCCAAGCTTGGTGATGAAATGTACAACTTTCTTATTGACACCAGATTTTCTAGATGTCATTTTGATCCTAATGTCTATACCAAGAAAGTAGGAAACCATCTCATAATCCTTGTTCTTTATGTTGATGACCTTATCCTTACTGGTAGTAGTGACTCAAAACTTTTGAACCATGTGAAAACCAACCTTAAGAAGAAATTTGAAATGACAAACTTAGGATTTTTGCACTATTTCCTTGGCCTCCAAGTTTTGCAAACCAATGAAGTAATTTTTCTTTCCTAGTCTAAGTATGCTTGAGACCATATTTGTCGCTTCCACATGGAAGATTGTAAACCATCCCCTTCTCCCTTCCAGTCTGAAGTCAATCTTGTTGCCACCTATACTTCTCCCAAAGTTGATGCCACTTTGTGTCGTCCGTTAGTTGGTATCCTCTTATACTTGACTCATACCCATCCTAATCTTTCCTTTGATGTTGGTATTGTTGCCTGATATATGAAAACACCCCATGAAAGGAATTGGAAAGAAACTAAAAGGATACTTCGGTATGTCTGGGGTACAATTCATTTCGGGATACATTACAGTTCAGGGGGGATCCTTTATTGGTTGGTTTCACTGATTTAGACTAGGTTAACAACCCTGATGATCAAAAGTCTATTGCAAGCTATGTTTTCATCCTTGGTTAAGGACTTGTCAAATGGCCCTATAAGAAACAACATGCTATTTCACTTTCTTCAACAAAAATAGAGTACCAAGTAGCGGTAAATGCAAGTCATGAATCCTTGTGGCTTCGACAGATCCTTTCATAGTTTTCATTCCAGCAACAACATCTGACTAGCTTATGGTGCAACAATCAGAGTGTCATCAATATCCCCAAAGAACCAATTCAACATCAGTGCAACAAACACATCGAGCTACACATGCACTTCATCAGAAAGCTCATTCATGATCGATTTATTGAAGTGCTCTTTTTCCCTATAGAAGATCAAGTTGCAGACATTTTCACAAAGTCTCTTATAGAAGCGAAGTTTTCCAAACTTCGATCTATGTTAGGAGTTCAAGAAGTTGTCATTAAGGGGGTAGGCTCTAATGCCTCCTTCCTTCTCTTATTGTGTCACTTTTGTAAATCCTTCAATCATATCCCAAGTTGTTCTTAAGGGGGGGTGTTAGGATATTTAGACACTTAGGAGTTAGTTAAGATCTACTTGGTCTAATGTGTCGTTAGGTAAAAGTGTGTTTCTTTAGTATGAATTAGTATGTATTTGTAGTTAGGAAATCCGATGGTCACGATATGTTCCCGACATAGAGTGATCTGATGGTTCATATTCTCCTCAATCTTAACAACTACATTGATTTGTGACTTAACACCTGATTGGTCCATGATCTCTATTTAAAGAGCATGGAGGGTCATTTTCCGATGATCGATTGTGAGAAACTCTAATGTAAAATATCTTTATAATATTTTTCTCTTGCATTAATAAACTGCTCCAAGTGGCCACGTTGGTTGGGGTTGTGGATGTTTCCCCATAATGGTTTTACCACGTCAAAACATTGGCGTGTTTATATTTGATCTAGTTGTGTTAGTGGTTACTTAAGGTGCTTGTCTTATGTTGGAATACCTATGTTTTCGAACAAAAACCCCTTCAAAAATGAATCATAACTCATAATTTAAAATAAATGGGGTCATGGAGTCTATAGACTTGGGGTTGGTTGAGGTCTAAAAAGGCCTCAAAGGCCAAAAAAAATTTAAAGTGTGCTTGAAGAGAATAAATACAACTAGAGGGAAGGTTTATCTTGTTCCAAAATAACTTATACCAATTTTAAGTTTGAGTACTTTTCATGGTACTTATTCCTTATATGAACATAATTTATGAGCATAAGTAGTATATTAGGCCTTGAAGAACCCTCATAGGATTAAATATCTATGGGAGAAGAATATGACTTGAGGATATATGAGAAGTGGCATATATTGAAATTTGCAAGAAATGGTGATTTTTTATTTATTTATGAGATGGGTGTACTCATGAATTTCTCGACACTATGATAAATAGTGTAAATACATACCAATGATAGGAAAGAATAACTTTTCGGATATGCTTCAGTGAAAATAGGGACATATTTCCAATGAAAATGGATCAAGAGAGCAATGACATTGAATGTCAAAAGAAGAAGAAACCATGTTAAGAAAAATCATATCCTTATGTTTTTTTTCATTGATTTGTATAGTTTTATTCCTTTTCAAAATCAATCATGGCTCTTAAATGCATTTTACATTTATCTTCATTTTCTATTTTTTTTTTCCAAATTCAAGATACTTTCAAAAATAATTCCTAAAAAAACATACCAAACAAGAATACCAACATACAATTGACAAAAAAGTCTAGAAATCCATTTGCAAGCAACTCAAAATTGATTAAAAAAAAAAAAAAAACCATCATCAAATGCTAGCACAAAGACATGATATCATCCAAACACCACAACAAATTGTTAGCGGGGTAACAAATAATATATCAATTGAATTCTCATTTCAAAAACCTTCATGACACATTTTATATTAGTTATTGTATTTTTTTAATATCATTTTATTTCTCCCAAACATATTGTAATCTAAATTAAATAAAAGATAATTACACATGTCTTTTTACAATTAGGGAGAAAATACGCTAATAGAGGTAGATTTTATTTATTTTAAGTACTCATAAAACCTTAGTTGGTGTGTTAACTTAATGGAAATATTAATTATAGTTTTCTCTTATCATCATAAAGTGGAACAAGTATCAATGCAAGCCAACCTCGGATGAACTAAATTATTCCGTGAGTAATAGCTATACAAAGACAATGGAAGAAATGAAACTTGTGGAAGTCAAGTACAATATAATTAATGAGGATGAGGATGATAACATAGTTCTTAGTCAAGCTAGATCTTCATCCTCCATTGATGGTTGATGAGGATGATAACTTGATTTTTTTGTTGTTTCATAATCATTGGCATTTATCACTTGCTTGATTTTACTATTATATTTAAGATTCACATTTTCCTGGGGTAGATGTAGAGTTGTTGTTGTATAGAAAACAAACAACTATTGTATATAAATTATTGTCTAATTTTATATGTATTTTCCCTTATTTTGTGTAATTGGTATTGATTGTGATATATTTAAATATAGTGATAAATGTTGCTTAATGTAAATAAAAAATGAAAATGAAAATTTCTTAGCATCAAATGAAAATGAACATATTATCATGAAATATATAAAAATGTCAATTAGGTTTAGCTCGAGTGGTTGGGAGGAATGATTGTTAACCTCCCTGTTATCTCTCCAGGAGTCCTTCTCAGGTTGTATCTTGAAGAAGCCTGGTAACTTAAAGTGTAATTGTTTTTGTGTTTATGTATGGATCAAATGGGATAACTGACCTACTGGATTGGTATCAAGACAATCAAATGTATATAACCAAATGAGACAATGCTTTCAAGAATTAATGATCAGATAGATAGCTTAACTAGTGGATGAAGAAAGCTATTCTTATTAACCAGAACACACATGTGATGGGTCAAATAAGATAGTGTAGATTACTATTAAATCAAGCTTATGAACTAACAAAATGAGATAACAGTCATTAGCAATTAAGACAAACTTGAATCAAAGTACAAAAAGAGAAAGGTAATGGTAATCTGACATCAATAATGAAAGGAAACTGTGATTTGTATTATATATCTGAAAGTCTATTACAATAGCATCAAGGTATCTCTATCCATACTCAAACACTACAGTCATTCAAAACAATAGAATTTATAGTCTTTACAAAGCATTTTCAGATCCTAAGAAACTGGATCTAAAATACTAAATATAGAATAAAATCAAAACAGTTCTCAAGTCATAGGATTAGATCCTAACTCAAAGGAATCAAATCCTAATCATAATCTGTGATCTTCATAATTCCTCGGTAGCTTCAGCAATCTTTGATAAGATCAACAACCTTCAAGGTGATGACAAGGCACTTGAGATCTCCCTTTGACAGTTGGGCAGTATCTTAACTAAAAATAGAAAATCTTTTGAGCCTTTATGTCCATTGCATCGACTTCAAAAACTTAAAACAGAGAGTGATCTCTATCTTTTTTAACTTTATCATTCATTTAGAATCTTCCTCAAATGATTTGGCAGAGAAAACATTTGATCTAAGCGAAAATACCATCATTATGCATGTCTATGTGCTTTCGGTGGCTTGTGAGCGAAAATTCTAACCTGTAATCCACTGAAATATCTGCTTTCGGTGGCTAAGGACAGTTGTGAAAACTGAAATAGCCACCGAAAAGGAAGGCTTTAGCAATCTGAAAACTAATACAGTGGCATAATTCTCTGCATTTGATCCAAAATTGGATCCAGGAGCCTGACAGGGCTCAAAAAGGCTAAAAAATGAAAGTGCTCAGAATCCGACGAAACCAACACCATTGTGTATGTCTCGTCTTCCTGATTCCATCCATATATTTACTTCGTCAAACGGACTTCGTATGCGAAAGCTATCACATTCTGATCGAAAACACAAACATGTAAAAAAAAGGAGGTGACTGTATAGTCCGTACAATCCACATGGCAGGCTGACTGTACAGGTCGTACAACCATACAAATGATGTGGCAACATCTAGATATGACATGTGGTAGATGACAGGGCATATAGTAGGTGAATTGGACCAGTCTGAGGATGACACATGTCACCATTGTAAGGGTGACACGTGGCATGGAATGACGTCAACAGGCTGACGTGGCAAGGTACATTGATGACTGTACAAGATACATGGCAAGCTCTTTAGAGGACAAGTGGCAATTTCGGGTTCGTTGTAGAGGTACCATGTGGCCCAGTCATGGACTGCCACATGGCACTCTCTTATTTGGTTATGGTCGAATGTTAAAATTGATTGGAGGTTCGTGGGGTTGAACCCCCGACCTCCCCAACATCCAAAGTTTTCATCACCCTCCAACTACCATTGGACCACATTGTTACTTGATATAGTATGGTTGTTTTATTTTATTTATGTTGAAACTTTGGGTACTTTGGAAAAGGGGAGGGGTCGGGGCCAAGCCTCGGTCCACAACCATATGGGCCCCCATATAACCACTATACAAAGGTTCAAACAAGGGGGGGCTAGGGCTAAGCCCTAGCCCGTGGTCACTCATGTTCCATATACCTAGAGCACAGAGCGAGGGGCTTAACATGCATGAGAGTTTGGATAAGGGCCAGCCCTTGGACCCCGCACCACCATGTAACCATAGCATGCGTATCGTGGGGCCTATTCCTCAGGGCTCGAGCTGTTTTGGGCCGAGGTCCCATTATTATGCCCCGAAACCAGTAGCTATTTGATGACAAGGGCCAGTGCTTAGCCCTTTGGGCTAGCGCTTGGCCAAATTTAGTTGCATGTGACTGAGAATAGGAGGCGCGCGCCCAGTTTTGGGGGCTTATGCCCAAATTAAAGCTAAAGTGGGTCATTTCCTATGATTTTTGGGATTTTTAATTGATTTTAGCCTGTTAATAGTGGATTTTGGCCATTTTTGGATGCCAGATTTTGGGAGGAAGTTGGGGATGGATAACCAACTTCAGATCTATAAAAACTAGGCATGTTTGAGGCCATGAAAGACAGTCATAGTAGATTTATGCTAAAGGGAATCCAAGCCAAAGCCATTTTTATGCAGGGAAGTTATTGAGGAGCAAACGCTTGCGGGCCATTTCTCGAAGCTCCGATCATCCGTTTTGCATGCCATTTCTTTTGCTGGGTTCTAGAGATCTAGAAGAATATGACCAGATCAGTCTTGTAGCCAATTGGCATTTTTGTGATGTATTTTTGAGCTTTGAATAGAAATAAAGAAGCCTCCCCCACTGAGACAAAGGCCTGGAGACGTAGGCAACGTTGTGTCAAACTCTGTTATCACTTCTCTTGTTATGGTTTGTTGTTTATTACTTCATTTCAGATCTGCATATATGTATATGGATTTCTTAATTCCTCTTATTTCCTCATTCTTTCATTAAGCTTCTCAAATGGTTAATTAACACATGCAATTAAAAAAAACTCAGCCACAGTCATTAAAAGATCATTTTCAAATCAAGTGGTATCAGAGCTAGTTGATGTTTGGATTTGAGTTTTGCATGTTAACCAGGGAAAAGCTACAGCATGGTGAAGGTGAGCTTTTTGCAGAGAGTC